>CAUYTI010151245.1:0-33219 GCA_963575145.1 Galago senegalensis
GTGGTCCCAGCTACTTGGGAGGCGGAGGCAAGAGACTCGCTTGAGCCCAGGAGTTGGAGGTTGCTGTGAGCTGTAATGCCACGGCACTCTACCCAGGGGGACAGCTTGAGGCTCTGTCTCAAAAAAAAAAAAAAAAAGACCTTCCTTATTTCCTGGTCGCTATGTTCAGGAGGTATGTTAGTTAAATAGCTTGTTAAGCTATATAGAGGCCATCCAGCTGTGTCTCCTCCCTGCAAACTCCCAACTCACAAGTTACTTCTTCCATAGTCTTTCCTGATGCCCAGGGGCTCAGCTGCTCCCCACTCCATGGTAGCTTGTGATAACCTGTGTCATCACACTTGTCATATTTTTTTTTTCAATTTGAAGTAGTCACTGTTTATTAACTGACCAGATTCTAATTCATTCTTCTAATAAGCCTATTGATCTGGTCTTCCCTGTTGCCAACATCTCCATATTCTACAAAGTGAGTTGTCTTTTTTATCTTTCCACTCCGATTAGATGATAACTTGAAGGGCCACAAGAAGTTATTTGCTTCTTTGAAACATTTTCCAACAGTATAGATCTCATGAATCAGATCCCCCATACAGATGATGCCATATTTACCAAGAGATCGCACAACTGAACTGTTATCAGTTGATGCAATTCTCTTCTTATTGATTCTGCCATAACCACGCTTGCAGATTAGCTCATTTACTGACTCCAGATTTGGGCACCCCCAATGCAATACAGTTTTACAATCCTCAGCATGTTAATGAAAGCCTTGTTGAGTTTAACGAAGGTTCCATTGAAGATCTGGCAAAGGCTCGGCGCCTATAGCTCAACCGGCTAAGGCGCCAGCCACATACACCTAAGGTGGCAGGTTCGAATCCCCAGCCCGGACCCACCAAACAACAATGACGACTGCAACCAAAAAAAAATAGCCGGGCGTTGTGGCGGGCGCCTGTGGTCCCAGCTACTTGGGAGGCGGAGGCAAGAGACTCGCTTGAGCCCAGGAGTTGGAGGTTGCTGTGAGCTGTAATGCCATGGCACTCTACCCAGGGGTATAGATTGAGGCTCCGTCTCAAAAAAAAAAAAAAAAAAAGATCTGGCGAAGACGAAGAAGTTGCAACACCTTTCGGACCTTTGGACTCACACCACTGACACCTTTGATCCTGATGACAAAGGCCAATCTGAGTTCTGCAGGTACACAGAAGTTGCCAGCTTTTCCTGCCATCCTAGCGATTCGAATCTCAGTTCTGTACATCTGCCTGTACTCCTTACAATAACGCTTAGCTTTTTCATAGATAAGCTTCTTCCTTGTCTTTTGAAGCATCTTTTGGGCACACACCTTCCTCAGATGGTTAATCTTCAGCTCTGCAAAATTCTTTTGCATTTTCTTAGGGGTTTCTGGCACAACAGGAACCTTCTTTTTCTTCTCTTTGACACCCTCCATGGTTTTTGCCGGAAAAGACCGCTTCGTGTATTTTTATCAACCCTTTACCAGGTTTTTTTTTCCTTTTTACTTGTTTTTTTCTTTTTTCTTTTTGGTTATTGAGACAGAGTCCCACCCTATGCCCTGAGCAGACTGCAATGGCATTATAGCTCACTGCAACCATAGACTTGGACTGTAGTCATCCCACTGCCTCAGCCTCTGGAAGCTGCTAGGATTACAGGTGTTTGCCACAGGGACCAGCTGGGTTGGTTTTTGTTTTTTTTTTTTTTTTTTTAATGAGTCAGGGTTTCACTGTAGCTCAGGTAAGTCTCAAACTCCTGAGCTCAAACAATCCTCCCTCCTCACACTCCCACAGTGCCAGGATTTCAGGCATGAGCCACTGTGCCCGGCCCTTTACCTGTTACTCTCCAGGACCACTGGAAATTTCTTAAGTATCTCTTCTTATTCACAAGCTTAAGGCTGGTATCCTAGTAATGCAGAATTATATTAAGCACGCAAACGTATTTAAAGAAACAAAAGTAACAAAATGATTCCCTGCAATTTTCATGGCTTAATAAAAAAAAGGAATCACCAACCATCAAGATGAGACACAAGGACCCAAACAACCTCAATATGGATTCAATGTCAAACTCTTCAACTTTTATTAATTTCATTATTATAACTCACTGATAACTGTGGAAAGTACTATTTTAAATGTTTTTAAGGCCAAGAGAAAAGGATAAAAAAAAAATCTTAGGGGGAGGCACCTGTGGCTCAAAGGAGTAGGGCGCTGGCTCTGTCTGCCAGAGAAGGCAGGTTCAAACCCAGCCCCGGCCAAAAACTGCAAAAAAAAAATCTTGGGCGGGGGGGTTTAAGGAAAAGAACCTAAAGTGACTTAAGACACTTACCAAATATAATATGTCTGGACTCAGATTCAAAGAGACCAACTATTATGAGAGAGTAAGGAAGGGAAGAAGAGACAGGACTTGAATGAATATCATCGAATATGACCTAATTCTCCCTAGAATTAAGGGATTGATTGTTGGTGATAAGAATATTGTGTTTTTTAAGTGTCAGCTTTTGCAGATACAATTCAGAAGTACGTAAGGATAAAATACTATGGTACTGGGCTTTCTGTCAATAATGGGGGAACCAGCAAGAGTATAGGAGAAGCAGGATCGTCTTTAAAGCTGGGTGTTGAGTACTTGTAGCTTCCTTTTATTTTTCTTTCAACATTTACACATTTGAAATTTTCCATACTAAAACGGAAGAAAGCATTAGGGTGTATCCTGTCAATTCTACGGCTGATTCTCAACGCTTCCCACTGCTCTCGGCCTTTTCCAGCTTCCTGCAGTCCAGCAGATGTCTCTGTCCCCACAGATGGGATGTAACGCACAGTCCCACTCCTCTCTGAAGTTCCTGGCCTCACAGCAACACCATCTCGCCTCTACTCTGCACTGGAACCCAACCTTGTCATCCTTGCTCTATACATAAGACAGAAACCCAGCAACCTCATCATAGCTAAAGATGAAGTCAGCAGCAGGCCAGCAAACGACAGCTCTGTGAACCATGCTATCTATACTGCATGGCCTGGAGCCAATCTCATGTTCCAGATTTTTGACCTCATTGATTCCTCTCAAGGAACCTACAACACAGAGTATCAAGACAGACTGTGGTCACACAGCATTTCTGTACAGCTAAAATCCAGCACCACACTGCCCAGAATTCTCTTTCTCTAGATACCGGGATGAGTCCTCTAAAGGCCCTCAGCACTTCACACCCCAGAGATAATAACCCTCTGCCCCACTTCTGGCTGCTTTCCCTTCTTTATTTTGTTCTGTAGCACTGACCACTGCCTGGAGGTATGTTACACATCTATTTATACTTCACCTCCCCTTCTAGAATGTAACCTCCATGAAGGCAGGGACTTGGTTTTCAGAATCGATTCTCAGATTCCAAGCAGAAATTAGAACACAAAAGGAGCTCAGTATCCCAGGAAAGTACAACTAAATATCAAACAGGGTTAAGAACAAAACATTGGTGCCACTAACGTAAGCTAAGAACATGTAGCTCCACCACTGACCCACACACGACACTCACCCCACGGGCTGTCAGGGCACTATTTTTATCCACTCGCATATTCAGTCTTTCCTAAACAGCTGAAAAAAAATCAATGACTTCAGGTTCACATGAAAGTGATGAATCTGTCAGCGTGTGCCAGAAAAACTCCACATGCCTTCTAGGGTATTTGTAATACAAATTAACTCAGAATTTAGGGAACAGTATAAATTAAATTAGGGCTTGTAAAGGACATATATCTCTGTCATTTTTCAAATCAAAATCAGTGCTCTCTTCCTACTTCACTACAACTCTACCCAACAGAAACTTGCCCCAGCCACCATATGAAGCTGGCTGTAGTGACAAGGGTACCTGCTTCTTATCACACACCAGCTCTCCCTTTTAGACAACGTATGATCTTGGACAAGGTAAAGTGCCTCAGTTTTCTCATCCATAAAATGGGGAGTATATAACTATTACACCCTCATAGGGTGGACATGAGAATTAAACAACTTAATGTTAGGTAAAAGCTTAGAACAGTCCCAGGTACATAGTCAGGGTTAACTATTAACAATCTAACCCTGGGGCGGTACCTGTGGCTCAAAGGAGTAGGGTGCCGGCCCCATATACTAGAGATGGCGGGTTCAAACCCAGCCCTGGCCAAAAACTGCAAAAAAAAAAAAAAAAAAAGCTAACTTAAGCATTTGCTGCCTCATATTAATCTGAAATTTAAAAAAATAAAGGTTAACTATCTTAGGTATCATGGATCACTATTATTATCTCTAAGTCTTTCCAAACTAAAAAGGAAGACTTTGAAAGAAAAGCATAATGATTAACTAGGTCCTTATTTAAGTCAATTTATTCCTCCTACCCTTGGTAGAGCTGCAGAGCTCTTCTTCACTCAGTCTGTGAGAAGGCACAACCCAACTCCTTTGCCAAGATGCCATCAACCTAAATCAGGCACACTCTCTGGGTAGCCTCTGTCTGCCACTCTATACCCTGGCACAGAGCAGATGCAGCTCAGCTGTCTGAGCTCTCATGTTCAGTATTCTGATTTCTACCACATCTGAACCCAGTCAAACACTCACATTTTAAAATAATTCTAAGTAGCACTCATTCCCAAGAACATATAAAAAGGAACTGGTAATTTTTTTAAAAGCCTGAAAAAACCCAGTGAGGACAGGTGGTATGTGACAAACCAGCAGAGATTCTACTGTGAATCTTTCTTCAATTAAAGAATATCATTAGGAAGAAAATGTAAGCTTTCTAAGGCAGGCAGGTAAATATTTAATATCCCTCAAATTCACTGCTGAGTATGCATTAAATAAGACCACCCACTCAAGGCACTCAGTGTAGCACCAGGTACACAGGGAGCACCCAAAGTAGGCTAGCTATTCCTATTCCTGGTATGATCATGAGTGTCAAGGCAAAATGCAATCTCAAAGACTTCCAGACCTGAGCTTCCTCCCTCTCCACCCAATCTAGAAGTCTATAGGGCATAAGTCAGGCGCTAACATTGCCCTGCTGTCCCTCTGTCTCTGCAGAAGATTTTCTGCTTTTATCCCATTGATATATTAAAGGTCCTGCATAAGACTTTTTAAATGCTGTGATGCCGAGGCTGCACATGGTGGCTCATGCCTGTAATCCTAGCACTCTGGGAGGTCAAGGCGGGTGGACTACCTGAGCTCACAGATTGGAAACCAGCGTGAGCCAGAGCGAGAGACCTTGTCTCTAAAATAGCGGGGTGTTATGACAGGTGCCTCTAGTGCCAGCTACTTGGGAGGCTGAGGCAAGAGAATTGCTTGAGCCCAAGAGTTTGAGGTTGCTGTGAGCTATGATGTCACAACATTCTACCAAGGGTGACAAAGTGAGACTCTGTCTCATTAATTAATTAAATGCTGTGATGTCAACAAAAAGCTAGAAATCACTGATGTACTCGGACCCTCCACTGTATCGATGAGGAAACAGAACTTCCATCCAGAGGTCCAGCAACCTGCCCAAGATCAGTATCCTCATGGAAACAGAAATTCAGGCTCCTGAAACCTCTTCCCACCATAATGCACTAATGAGCTCACAGATAAATACATCAAAACTTCTACCAGAATGGGCTTCTAAACCCAGATTTTCCCCCTTTTCAACCACTCACTGAATTACATTCCTCTCAACTCACCATAATTTCCCTCTGTTCTTCTAGATTCTTCAAAAAATTTGAAAATTCACGTAAGGAAGCATCTGTAAGGAGAAACAAATTATTATTTGGTGGCCAAGGCAAAGGGGAACAAACCAAAAACTCGTTTTTAATTACCTATGCAGCGTTCATCATCAGTTTCTGCATCACCAATAAACTCAAATTTAAAGTCTCTCAGTGAATGAGCAAACTTCCGCTGGGCCGCTGAAAGACCTAGAAAGAAAGGTGTAATGATTACTTAGGTCCTCGTTTTAAGTCAAGGCACAGAAGAAACTTATTCCTCCTACTCTTGGGAGAGCTCTCCACTCCATCTGTGAGAAACCCAACTTCTTTGCCAAGATGCTCACCAACCTCACCCGGGCACACTCTCTGGTGACCCTCTTTTAGTCTATACCCTGGCACCAAGAAGATACTGGAGAAATGTTTATTCCCTCTCCCATCTTCCTCCTCAGATCTGATTATTTCACATGTTCCCTAAAGCACTTTCCCTTTCTCTGCTCACTCGGGTCAAAACTTGCCCATTTCTAAAGTTCAGGCTCTGATCAGGAACGCACACACCTGACAGCACCTCTCAAGGCTTGATGAGATCTGGCTGCCTGTCATGGTTTCAAACATAAGGTTCTCAAAAGTGCAAAGTCAGGCAACCAGGTGCTCTTAACTGACTGCCAAACAACCACTCCAGACAGAGAAACCCAGGCCTCCAAAATAACATTCATAGAAAACAGCATCCAGGAGGTAACCGAAGGCCAAAATAAAATGATAGAATTAATTCTGCAAAAGACCTACAGAGGCCAGAAATGGTGGCTCACGCCTATAATTATAGCACTCCGGGAAGCCAAGGCAGGTGGATCACCTGAGCTCAGGAGTTAGAAACCAGCCGGAGCAAGAGTCAGACCCTGTCTCTGGGCAGCACCTGTGGCACAGTGAGTGGGGAGCCAGCCCCATATACCGAAGATAGTGGGTTCAAACCCAGCTCTGGCCAAACTGCAACAAAAAGTAGTTGGGTTTGTGGCAGGCGTATGTAGTCGCAACTACTCAGGAGGCTGAGGCAAGAGAATCGCCTAAGCCCAGGGGTTGGAGGTTGCTGTGAGCTATGACTCCACAGCACTATACCAAGGGTGACAAAGTGAGACTCTGTCTCACCAAAAAAAAAAAGAGACCCTGTCTGTACTAAAAATAGAAAAACTAGTTGGGCATGATGGCACATGCCTGTCATCCCAGCTACTCAAGAGGCTCAGAAAAGAGGATTGCTCAAGCCCAATTGTTGGAAGTTGCTATAAGCTATGATGCCACAGCATTCTATACAGGATGACAGAGTGTGACTCTGTCTCCAAAAAAAAAAAAGAGAGAGAACTACAGAGGTCCTCTGGGAGGCCAAGGTAGGTGGACTGCTTAAGCTCAGGAAATCAGGAAACCAGCCTGAGCAAGATCAAGACCCTAGCTATAAAAATAGCTAGGCATTACAGAGTGTGTCTATAGTCCAAGGTACTTGGGAGGCTGTGACAAGAGGATCACTTGAGGGAGGCTGACGCAAGAGGATAGCTTGAGCCCAGGAGTTTGAGGTTGCTGTGAGCTACTGCATCACTCTACCCAGGGTGACAGAATAAGACTGTCTCAAAAATAAATAACTATAAACAAAATACAACAAGCTAACATTTATTCTATGGGCCAGACACCATGCTAGGTGATATACCTATATTTTTTCTCTCAATATTCAAGAGATACATAAAAGAAAGATCATCGTCCCTAATGAGGAAGCTAAAGCTCAGAGATGTTAAGTAGTTTGCATAAGGCTGCACAGCTACAAAGACAACAAAGGCCTATATTACTCCAGAGCCACTGGTTGAAAGCCCATGCTCAGACCAGTACCCAACCCTGCCTCTGGTTTAAAGCACTTTCTGAGAGCCATTCACTGACTCCTACACTCCCCACAGTTCCTGTCTCAAAACAGTGAAGACTGACAGTCATATAACGTTAAAGTAAAATCTCAAGCAAACTGAAAACCTGAAAAGCATAAAATGCAATCTATACCTGCGGATCAGAACATTCGCATGCAATAAATAAATAAATGTGGACAAGAATGTACAAACTGAGATACAACAGAAGCCATTTTCTCTTACTCACTGCATTACAGTTAATAAGAAATAAAAGCAAAAAAATCACATTTTTACATTAGAAAATGTCATTTGAGTGTGGGGGGATTGTGGGTTTTTTAACCAAATATTTAGCCCCAATTATTAAGTACAGTGAACGTCCCCCTCTTGCCCTCCAGGACAAGTTGCTTTCTTTTAAACTATCTCTTAACACTCCTGAGTTCTTTCAGCTGCTGTCTCGTTGCTGTTGTTTAATAGGCCGTTTTCAGAACAGCTTTAGGCTCACAGCAAAAGGGAGATTTCCCACCCACGCCCCGCCCCCACACGTGCAGGGCCTCCACCCTTATCAACATTCCCACTGTCACGGGTTTTGAAACTTCATTTTTCCTCTAATTCATGTTTATCTTCCTGTTCTCAAACTTTTTCTCTTTAAAATTAAAAAAAAAACCCAAACACTGGAAGACCTAGATATGAAAGGCAAGGCTGTAAAACTTTCAGAAGATGAAGTAGGATTGAAATTTCTCTCCCTAGGAATACGAAAGAAAAGCACAAAGCATCAGGTAACCTGGGAGAGACACTGTGATTCCCCAGCCTCCCTGCTGGCACATCTCTGTGCAATGTGACTCCGCCTGGGGATATTTTCCCACCCCTTGAATCTTGGTTGGTCTTGTGGCCAACAGAATATCGAGAAAGCAATATTGCTGATTCAGAACCTCCACCTCAAAGAACTTTGCACATCTCTGATACTCTGTCTGAAGCCTCTGTCCTCCCTGTGAACAAGCCCAGGCTCACTTGCTGGCTGATGAAAGCCCTGCAGCTCAGCAGCCCCCAGTCACCCGGCAGTCCGATGGCCGTCCCACAGAAGCCAAGATTCCTACACATGCCCAAGACAGGCCAGAGGGGACCACCACCGCCCAGGGAGCAGAGCACACACTGAAATAAACAAATGACTGCTGTTTTAGCCACTAGTTTGGGGGTGATTAAATCAATAGCTAATATAGATAACTAATAAAATGCATGTTAAAATCCTAAGTACATAAAAGACTGAAGACAAGCCTACATCCAGAAGGTGTGAATAACTTCTACAAGTCATGAGGTAAGGCAGAAACTCCAGTAATGAAATGAGCAGAACACTCGAATAGGGCGCTTCATAAAAGGAAGTGAAAAAAATCCTAGTAACCTGTAACCACCTGAAAAGGTGCTTAAACTCAATCATTAGTGAACATAAAAGTAAAATTAAAACCTCAAGATACCTCAATACACTGACCCAATTAGCAAAACTTAGTAAGTCTGGCAACTTCGAGTAACGGTATGATGGTATGTATGTATGTACACAGCAACAAATCTTACACTGCTAGTGAGAGTAAAAATAGGTATAACTGCTTTTTATGTACTGTAAAAATTTATGGCATTTTCTAATAAATTTGATAATATTGCTACAACCCCCAAATTTTCCTCCTTGGTAAATTCTCGAGATAAACTCTGGTACGTGGACACCTAGAGATGTGTCCTAGAAAACCCAGTGAAACAGATCATAGTAATCGCCAAATAC
The DNA here is from genome assembly GCA_963575145.1 of Galago senegalensis. Classification (NCBI taxonomy): domain Eukaryota; kingdom Metazoa; phylum Chordata; class Mammalia; order Primates; family Galagidae; genus Galago; species Galago senegalensis. The sequence goes on from CAUYTI010151245.1 coordinate 9,303, forward strand.
TGAGGGGCAAAACTATCGACAGAATAAGTGAATAAATTACAGTATCATCATATGCTGTGAAGTTAAGATAACTAGAAATTCATGCATCAAGACAGATGGGTCTCACAATTTGGAGAGAAAGATGCAAGTCACAAAACAATACACATGGTATGGTGCTTTTATATACAGTTCAAAACAAGCTACACTGAAGTATCTGTTCAGATTACATACATAGCCCATGAAATCACAGAAAAGAGGGGAATCATCTCAGAAGCAATGCTATGCTCACCTCTGGTGACCAGAGAAGGAGTAGGAGTCAGAAAGCTGCAACAGGATTAAAGGCCTTTGATTTCATAAACTCGTGGCGGGTCTGTGGATATCTGACTTAACACTTCTGCAGGATGCACAACTGTTTCATATACTTCTGTATTTTTTCTATCATGGCACACACACAACTAATAAAAATTTTAGCCTAGCTCTTAAAGCCATTCTAAAATTACTTAGTTTCTATTCTAATCCAGGAAACATACAAGCGATTACTCTCTGAGAGCTAGCCACACTGGCCTGCTGTGGTCCAAACTCAGTCCAGTCTGAGGTCCCTTAACTTGCTGCTCCCAAACTCACTCCAGGCCAAACTCACTCCAGTCTGAGGTCCCTTAACTTGCTGCTCCCAGAGTTAAACTCACTCCAGTCTGAGGTCCCTTAACTCCAGGCCAAACTCACTCCAGGTCCAAATTCACTCCAGGCCAAACTCACTCCAGTCTGAGGTCCCTTAACTCCAGGCCAAACTCACTCCAGGTCCAAACTCACTCGAGGCCAAACTCACTCCAGTCGGAGGTCCCTTAACTCCAGGCCAAACTCACTCCAGGTCCAAACTCACTCCAGGCCAAACTCACTCCAGTCTGAGGTCCCTTAACTCCAGGCCAAACTCACTCCAGGTCCAAACTCACTCCAGGCCAAACTCACTCCAGTCTGAGGTCCCTTAACTTGCTGCTCCCAGAGCCCACCCCTGTACCCTCCTACCCCTCCACACCATGCTCAGTCCCCTTCCTCGGTGGTGCTGCCCTCCTTTCCCAAGGCCCTCTCCTTTTTTTTTTTTTTTTTGGCCGGGGCCAGGTTTGAACCCACCACCTCTGGTATATGGGGCTGGCACCCTACTCCTTTGAACCATAAGTGCTGCCCCTTTTTTTTTTTTTAGAGACAGAGTCTCACTTTGTTGCCCATGGTAAAGTGCTGTGATATCACAGCTCACAGCAACCTCCAGCTCTTGGGCTAGGGCAATCCTCTTGCCTCAGCCTTCCAAGTTGCTGGGACTACAGGCACCTGCCACAAAGCCTGGCTATTTTTGTTGCAGTTGCCACTGCTTTTTAAGCTGGCCGGGGCTGGGTTCGAACCCGCCACCCTCAGTATATGGGCCAGTGCCCTATCCACTGAGCCATAGGCACCGCCCAAGGCCCTCTCCTTCTAACGCCCCTTCATTTTCTTCACAGCGCTATCACGTGAAATTGTCTTACTTAGCGCGTACTCATGTGATCTTCCCACTCTGGAGTATCATTTCCCTGAAGCAGCAACAGTGTATGGCTTCACTGGATCCCTGAAACAGGAGCCTCAACTGTAAATCAGATACAAGAGAATGGCTTTCCTGCTAAATGTATTTCACATGCCTATTTCCAAATATTGATAGTCCCTGGGCTTATTTTTGATAACTCTTGTGTGTCTATATATTACTCCATTTTGCTAATGTTTGCTCACAAGGGCCTGTAAGGTAGCATGAGTATAGGTATCTGCATGAGTATATAAACATGTTTATGCTTATATTTGCTTACTTCTATACAAATATATATTATATACATTTAAATATTCTACTATAAACATACTGGTTATAAATTATCTTTTCCCCCTTTGAACCTGTTTCCTTAAGAGTATTTTATCCAAAATGACCGGGTCAGAGGCTAAAGGATAGTTTAAACACAGTGTGTCATGACAGCAAAGGGTGCTCTCTGTGAAGTTCCAACATTTATTTCATAATCCCTAATTCCATCAGTTGAAAATGTTTATCATAGCATATTAAGCTTGGGTTCACTTGCCTAGCTAATCTGATGTATTTCTTCCTATGTAAATAGCATGCTTTACCAGTACTAAGTATTAAAGTCACATTATTTCTTCATTTTAAAATACAAGCATTTTCGGGCAGCACCTGTGGCTCAAAGGAGTAGGGCACCAGCCCCACATACTGGAGGTGGCAGGTTCAAACCCAGCCCCAGCCAAAAACTGCAAAAAAAAAAAAAAAAAAAATTTGACCACATCAATTTCCATTCCTTATGATAGTTACAAATGTAAATGCCCTTCCCTTAGTTAGTATATTTTATTCTCCTATGCAAGTCCTATAAAAGTTCATACTTTATATTTTCTGCCTCTCTTCATATACTATAAAATCATAAGACAATATAATAAAGTTAATTTGATACAGTCCATTCAATGTTTTAAACTCAAGTTTTGAATTGAGTAATCACAAAGGCCAGCAACACTCCTCTAGGGAGATGAGATGGGGTCACTAACGCGAACCACCCTCTACTGAGCGCGGAGTGAATGTAATATGCTAATGGACTTACCCATTCACTCTCTGTAATAAGCCGGCAGGGTAGGGGCTGCTGTTACTTTTTTTTTTTTTTTTTTTTTTACAGGAATGGAGTAAGTAGGATCAGAGGTGGATTAGTAACTTGACCGAGGTCACAGATCTCTTTAGACTGCTAGTAATAAATCCTGGAGGAAAAGAATCAACTCCCATGAATGTCCTTCCCATTAATCCATTCCAACTTTTAAGAGATGCCACATTATTCCCAGATCTCAACTGGTATAACACCATCAGGCTTTCTGAATGGCTCTAATAAAGAATTCTAACCAAACAGAAAACTCATATATGGAGGCTGCCAAAAAATAAAAATAAAGTATACACATTTCAAGAAAGGAAAAAACTGCATTAAAATGGTAATATCCAGTATGTACCCACTGACAAAAGATGAATGCAAGTCACAGTGAGCACCTCTTGTTCAAGTCAAATGTGACTTGATTTAATGTCTTAATTTACTATGTTTTTTTCCTCTCTTAAAATGCATGTGCATTTTTTGGCACCCTCTGTATATGTGCCTCCTGCCTACTAATTCCTGAATATTATAAATTAACACTGCTCTTGAAACACCTTCAAGGCAGGTATACATATTATCAAGCCAGACTGTGCATGAAAAGATAGCTAGCTAACTTAAAAGAATTAACGCGACTTGCACCCTTCAAATGATCTTGGCATTTCTCAGTCTTCCAGACTTGAATTTTTAGTTCCTTGATCTGTAGACAAATGGAAGAGAAAATGTCGGTGATATATATGTTTCCAGGGGTGGGGGCAGCTTGAGGGAGACATGAGGCGTTTTATCTGAGACCTGCTGAGTTTGAGACGTAGGAGAGATCCAATCACCGTTTAATTTTGAGATTGGAGAGCCTCCAGATTCTGGCCTAAATTGCCACTACTTGCCCTTGATAATTCCACATGAGAAAAGTATTTTTCATAGTATAGCAACTTATTAACAATTTTAATTGAGCCCCTAAAATATTAAACAAACACAGACACTTGGCTAGGGGGGGTGGGGAGTGTCTCTGGAGTCCTCTAGGCAGCACTGTGGGTGCACTGTAGCCCCTCAACTTACAACCTTGGCCTTGGTCACAAAGCCTTATAATGACCATCTCCTACAACTTCCCACCCCATTAACTGAAGCACTATAGGGATGCTTGGGAAAGTGTGGCACATTCTATAATCATGGGCTTGAAAAAGGAGATAGTGAATAAATGCACTTTCTCCCTCATTAAATGTGAATACAAGATGCTTTGCAAATCTTATCAGATTCCATAGCCCTTTTAAAAATAGACACATTGTACCTAGTATCGCACATTCCTTTGCATGTAGAGACCCAAACAACTAGATTACCAACTATGCAAAAGTCTGCCAAGTGCACTGCCCCCCACTCTGCACATCAAAACACGCACAAAATTCTTCAATGTTTTATTTAAGAGGAGCAGAGTACAGACACTAAGAAATTAATATCTTTCATGCCAGATTCATGCCAAGGAAATAATACTGATGTTAATCCAAGTTACTTGGAAGTAAAACAAAATTCCTCTAGGATTGTCAACTGGCTCATATTTTACTTCACGTTTTCCAGATTTACAAAACCAGCAGTGGTGCTGTACGCCAGAAGAATGATGGCTTCTCTGTATAAGTTTTTTTAAAAAAGTAAATAACCCATTTTATAGGGTTTTTAAAAATGGTACAAACATCTCCTAAGTCCAAAATGCACTGCTGGCCTATCTCAGGCCTGAAGGCCAAATCACAGGCTGTTCTAACAGCAGCTTCACAGGCCAGCACGGTCTCTGTACTGTTAAGGTCAAACGCTCTTGGCCTTAACTCTCCAACTCCAGCCCACCCAGTGTCTATGTAGTGAGTTCTTCTTAATCACAGAATAAATAACACCTAAAGTCACTAGACTATCTTGATGTGACAAATTTATAGGGTAAAAGGAAAATAAGTCAAACCCACAAAGCACATATGCCCCAAAACAAATCCATAAACCCAGGTGTCAGCTCAAAACCCAACATGGCATGTCACACATAGCCAGCCACGTACTGTTTACCAAGATAGCCACTTACCATGAAGAACCCTTTAGAAAGGAGTGATCTGGGGACTGGAGAGAATCCCACAGTAAGTCCACACTACAGACCACCACCCAACCTTCCTTGAAGCACACTCCACACTTTAATTATAATCCACTTATTCGGCAAACACTGATCAACTACTGGCTAGGTACTGTACCCAGCGTTCCTGCCACAATCCCCTGTTAGAAGACAAGTGAGTGCTGGTCATCATCTAGCCACTGGTTTTCTAACTGCCTTAGGCCACAGGTTCCTTTGTACAGGTAGAACAACTATAACACTTAGGTTATTTTTCTTGCAGTAACAAATTTCAAAATATATAGTGGCTTAAAACCACAGGAATCGATCATCTTAGAGTTCGGAGGTCAGAAGTCTAAAATGGATCTCACAGGGCTAAAATCAAAACGTCAGCAGCAGTGCATTCCTTCTGGAAGCTCTAGGGGAGAACCCATCTCTTTGGCATTTTCCACGTTCCACAGGTTGTCCACAGACCTTGGCCACCCCAGTCACCCTTCCCATCACTGGCCCCTGCTTCTCCTGCTTCACCTATCCTTCTCCGACCTCTTCTAAGGACACTGTGATTACAATGAGCCCACACGTAACCCAGGTTAAGCTCCCTATCTGAGGGTTTTTAATTTAATCACATCTGAGTTTCCCAGGCCACGTAACATAACATGCTCACAGGTTCCAGGGATTGGGATGGGACATGTTATAAGGCCGTCATTCTGCCTACCACACCTTATAATGCCAGGTACTCCACTAATCACTTTACATTTCCTGTTTCAGTCAACTATCACAGCAACTCTACAAAGCAGGGACTCGTTTTTTGTTTTTGAGACAGTCTCACTGTGTCACCCTCGGTAGAGTGCCATGGCATCATAATTCACAGCAACCTCAAACTCTTGGGCTTAAGCAGTTCTCTTGCCTCAGCCTCCCAAGTAGCTAGGATTACAGGCACCCTCCACAACACCCAGCTATTTTTTTGTTGCAGCTGTTTAGCTGGCCTGGGCCAGGTTCGAACCCACCACTGTCGGTGTACATGGCTGGGCCGTAATCACTGTGCTACGGGCGCCAAGCCCTTTTTATTATTTTTTTTTTTTTTAAACAGAGTCTCACTTTGTCACCCTGGGTAGATAGAGTGCTATGGCATCATAGCTCACATAACCTCAATCTTGTGGGGTTCAAGTGATTCTCTTGCTTCAGCCTCCCAACTACAGGTACCCACCACAACACCCACAGAGCCAATCCTCACTCTTGCTCAGGCTGGTCTTGAACTCCTGGGCTCAGGCAAATCCACCTGGGTTGGCCTCCCGGAGTACTAGAATTACAGACATACAGAGTACTAAGCAGATATTCTTATTACGCTGGCACAAACAGACAAGAGGTTCCCCACCTTGCCCCAGATCACATATCTGGTAAGTACTGGACCTGAAAGGTGAGCCCCGCAACACAGACCTGGCTGCTGCACGGAGGACAGTAGGAGGGTGAACAAATGCATCAGCAAGAGGACAAGTTAGCAGGTTACCTCCATGACCCAAGTGAGAGATGATGAGGGTTTTTAAAGGTTTTCTGGAAACTGTGTCAACAACTAGTGAGACTCAGAGGTCTCAATCTAATGATTTTGGGCTCCGTGTGCAAAAATTTCCCCAAGGATAGCAATCACTTTTGAAGCTTCTTGTCTTTAAGGCCATGAAAGCCTGGTTTGGAAGTACTGTGGTACATTACTGTTCCCCTCTATTATAGGTTGAATTGGGTTCCCCCCAAATACATATGCTAAAGTCCTATCCCCCAGTACCTCAGAATGTGACCTTACTTAGAGAGAGGGTCTTCACACATGTAATCAGTTAAAATGGGTGGGTCCTACTCCAATACTACTTGTCACCTTATAAAAAGGGGAAGTCTGGGCCAGAGATACACCCGGAGGGAAGACAATGTGAACAGACAGAGGGAGAAGCCAGCCACCCACAAGCCAAGGACAGAGCCTGGACCAGATCCTTCCCTCTCAGTCCTCAGTCCTCAGTCCTCAGAAGGGTAAACCCCGCTGATACCTTCACCTTGGACCTCTGGCCTCCAGAACTGTGAGACAACAAATTTAGATGAGGACGCCCAGTCTGTAGAGCTTTGCTTCAGCAGTCTTAGCAAACTCACACACCATGGTTCTTTGCTGGTAGAAAAACAGGGGTTAAAAGGGGTTAAAAGCAATACGCAGATAAGAATGCTGTTTGGAAGTATCATTTTTAACGACCATGGATGTCAAGCTCAATGACAAAACACAGTATTGTTCAAACATGTTTGTACCAAATATAGTACCTTGGCAAACAAAGTAGTTTCCAAAATGTCCTAAGAAAGGAGAGACAAACAGAAACCCAAACCCACATGCAGGGGCAATGTCAGACAAGTCACCTTGTTAAACACAGTAGATACTTTAGGCCCAAAGTAAATATTAGCAGGGATCTAAATGTCAGGTATCCACCTGGCTCCATGAATACAAGTTTCTCCGCTGTTCTGACATTCGAGTATCACCATTTCATGGCAGAAACGAAAAATTTAGTTCTCAACCCGAACCAAGAGGCACTGCTGTTAACTCCCGCATTTCTCTCAAAGTCTTCAATATTCATTTTCTTCAAAATAATTGCATGTAAAAATGAAAGACTAACAAGGGCTAACAGGGCTAAAACCTCCTCTTTTGTGTCCCAAAGTAGGCTAGGAGCACAAAAGCTAGAAGAAATGCCACCAAAAAAATGGGCAAATCCTTTGCTGGACGTCTGCTACTCACTCAGCAGCCACGCTGTCTCGTAAATGCCATGAGGGCCCAGCTTGTGTCCTAAGGAGTCCACACCCTACATCTGAGAGAAATCACCGTCCCGTGCTGCCTATGAACGGAGGTGCCCAGAGTCACCAATTCCACAGGAGGGCAATGCAAGGCAAACTCAAAAAACATGAAAGCTATCTGCAAACACAGCATGGAAGGAGGAGGGGGTTTGAAGAAAGTCAACTACAGAGGGGGTATTCAAAGCATTAGGAACAAGATGAAAGGAAGACTTTAGATGGGAATCAGGAAGACTATACATACTATAGTGCTGATATGTTAGGACTTTCTGAATGCAAGGAACAAATACTAAAAAAATGAGAACACAATTGCAAAGAGCCCCAAGAAAATGTGAGCAGCTTGCCCCACGAGAAGGCACATCTCCCTGCCATTAACACAATGGCTTCCCTCTGAATGTTGACTTTTCTCCCTGCCCCGTGCAACTCTCGCATCTTTTCTTCCACTTGGCATTAATTCGTGCTGTCAGAGCGTGGCTTCCTCCAGGTCCACTGCCTCATTGCCTGATGGGCTGTCCCTGAGCCCTACACTAGCCCATGGAATTCTTTCAACTTCAACTCCTACTGCTTTTTCCTTATTTCCCAAATTAAAATCCTCAAGAGAATCAAAATTGGCTGGGTTCATTTTGTTCTCACAGAAGGCCGTGACACAGGTCTGATGTCCCACCGGATCAACTCAGCCACCTCTGGGAGAGGAGGGGAGGTTACACAGTCCTCAGCAGGCCTTGTTCTCAGCAGGGGCTGTGAGCGCAGCAGTCCCTCCTGATGGGAGCTGGGAGTTAGCAGAGGCCACAAGATCAGTAAGGGGAAAAAAAATCCATTAAAGGACAAAATAATTTCTAAAGGGTGCACCTACAGTCCTAGTGACTCAGGACACTGAGGCATGAAGATCACACGAGCCTAAGAGTTTGAAACCAGTGTGAGCAACATGGTTAAGACCTCATCTCAAAAAGAAAAAGAAAAATTTCTTAAGATGCTATTACATTAACACACAAGATTCCATTAAAAGGCCCTGAATGCAAAAACCAATCCATCTAAAAAACTGTGGCAGGCAGTACCTATACCCATGAGATGAGCCATTTTAACAGAGCCAACTGCGTTCAGCATGTACAACTTTTAACAACGAGAGTTAACTAGAAATTGTTTCAAATGCAGTGTGGCCAAACTGTGTAAGGGTGGGCAATCACCGCTTAATATTCATTCAGCTCTCCCTCTGTGCTGGTCACTGCTCTAAGTGAGCACTTCCCGCCTATTAGTTCACTGAGTTCTCACCATTCCAAATTAGGTAAACATTTCCACACTGCATTTTACAGTCAAGCGCAAGGAGGCACAGGGAATTCATTCCACATTAAAGGGTAAAGCCAGGATGGAGCCTTGCCATCAGCCCTCGGCCTAAACCATCATAATATACTGCCTCAGCGTAGGGGACAAAAACTGCTCGGGCCATAGCTGGACCACAAGACCCTTTACCATGTCCTTATAAAATGCATTTGAATAATCAAAATGTCTTGATTATGTTGAAACAGTCCAGGAGAAGTAAAAGGTGGGGGTGGGGGGGAGTAGGCAGGGAGGTTTATGGACAGTTCCTGGGCAAGAAACATTTCCCAAGAAGAATGTCAGGAAAAGAGAGAGCTACTCCACCGACAGGAGGAAGGAAGGAAACAAAGCCAATCTGGAAAATTGGCTGCTAGAAAAGTAGTGTGCTGGTTGGGCAGTGAGTCTGTGAGCTCTTCCTCAAGGGCAAGGGCAAGGCAGATCCTAGCAGCAGAATCAACACTGTCCACAGCCCCCAGGGGCACACTGACACAAACCGGCTCTGTTCAGAGGGAGAAGGTGTTATACTTGCAGACAAGGCACACAGTCAACCTGAAAAAGCTGAAAGGATGGGAAAGGTGTATTATTGCTCATAAAACAGTCTATAAGTTCAGTCCCCCAAAAGCTTAACCAGCGCTCTTAAGAATATTCTTCATATTTTTCTGTATTTTCTAAATATTCTCCACTGAGTATAAACTAGTTTTAAATAAGTTAAAACTAAAATAAAAATGGATGCTATCTGATCATGAGGATCATGAGGACAGAGAATGTGGCCATGGGTGCAAGGCCAGATTGCAAAGCTGTACAAGCTACAAGGCTCAGGTAGACCAAACTCCACAGGGAGTGGTGACCCCAGTATGTGTAACTGGGATTTCCCCATGTCCTCTACACCCATTTTAAAAGAACCCAGTGTTAAAAGAATGAAATGTAGTCCAACAGGGAGCTGTCACGACAAGAAAGAAAGGGCACAGGGGAGATTTCTCACAGGAGGACACCGGGGGCTGAGCAGCAACACTTCCCAGCTATAAGTGTTGGGTAAGGTAGGTCTCTGGGGTGAAGGTAGGAAATGGTGAAACCAAGAGTAAAAGAAGGCCCCATCACCTGAGGCTGTTGAACTCAGCAGGACAACACTGAAAATGAAGAGGAGTCCAGAGTTGGTCTAAGGATCCTGGGAAAGAGTGAAACAAGGCAAGGAGTCAGAAAGCAGAGTAAAGAGTCGGATTTGAAGCAGTCAGAATGGAGAGCCCCCATGCAGCTCAACTTGCCCCAGAATAGAAGCTCTGATATCACGGACTTTTCTATTCATTTTGTTCATTCCTATAACCATAGAGTCTAGAATAAAAAAACAGGCACAGAGTAGGTGTTCAATCAATACTTGCTGAACTAATGAAATGACAGATGTTATCAAGGTGGGCTTCAGAAGAACCCCCAGATGGATCTCACAAGAACCCAACATTTGGCCAGGCAGTGGCTCATGCCTTTAATCCTAACACTCTGGGAGGCCAAAGCAAGGGGATTCCTTGAGCTCAGGAGCTCCAGACCAGACTGAGCAAGAGCGAGACCCCATCTACTAAAAATAGAAAACTTAGCTGAGTGCCGTAGTGCACACCTATTCTCCCAGTTACCCAAGAGGCGGAGGCAGGAGGATGGCTGAGCCAGGGAGTTTGATGATACCAGAACCTTACGTTCCAGGCTTTGGGCTCTCCCCTCCAAGAAGAGTCACTGAGGGGCCTGCATCTGGACTACGGCCTTCACCAGGCTGCCAGCACTATACAGGGAGGCATCTGGGGTGAAGACAAGGCACTGTACTTGCATTTAGGTTCTGTACAAACACAGGCAGTCCCTGGGTTATGGATAAGATAGGTTCTGTAGGTCTGTTCTTATGTTGAATTTGTATGTAAACCGGAACAGGTTCATTTCCCTATTACCTGTCATAGCCTCTGTTTGTAAATGTGAGTCGGCTCAAACATCAGTCCGGTGTTTGTAACCTGGGGACTTCCTGTAATAGCCTCCATTTGTGAGCTATACATAAGTCAGATGTTTGTAACTAAGGGACTGCCTATAGTCCCATAGCTGCATCAGCTCAGACCCAACACATTTTCTAGTTGAGCCTCAACCTCCCAATGACAACTGTGCCCTACCACTTCTGCAATCTGTAAAGATCAGATATAAAAATAACATGATTAAAATGAAAGTTCTTTAAAAACCTGTAAGTTATACATCAACATATGGTATCTTTGACAAAGTTTGGGGGTAGCTTTTTTTAAGAAACAAGGTCTCACTCTGTCCCCTAGACTGAAATATGGCCCCTATAACCTCAAATTCCTGAGCTCAAGTGATACAGCCACCTCAGCCCCTCTCAAGAAGCTAGGACTACAGGCTTGGCACCTATAGCTCAAGTGGCTAAGGTGCCAGCCACATACACCTGAGCTAGCAGATTCGAATCCAGCCCAGGTCCGCCAAACAACAGCTACAACCAAAAAATGGCCAGGTGTTGTGGCAGGCACCTGTAGTCCCAGCTACTTGGGAGGCTGAGGCAAGAGAACCACTTGAGCCCAGGATTTGGAGGTTGATGTGAGCTATGATGCCATGGCACTCTACCAAGGGCAAGAGCTCAAGGATCTGTCTTAAAAGAAAAAAAAGCAGCTAGGACTACAGAAATGCACCACCATACCCAGCCAATTTTTTTTTTCCTCTAAAGATGGAGTCTTGCTATGTTGCCCAGGCTGGTCTCAAACTTCTGGCCTCTGGTGATCCTCCTGCCTCAACCTCCCAAAGTACTGGGACTACAGGTATGAGCAGAAGTTAGAAGACTATACTTTTTAGTTCTTTTCCACCAACTTTCAGATCTAAGAGTCAATAATGATAATAATTACCATGAACAATCAAAGCAATTTACAAATGAAATAGAAATTACTAGTAAATACCAAAAAAATTTTCAGTCTTACTAGTAATAAAGGAAATGAAATTTAAAATATCAGTTCTTACCAGATGGCCTACTACGTTTTAAATAATGAAACTCGGTAATTCCAGGAATATGAGTAAATGATCTACTTCCTGTATCAGTAGGGAAGAAAAGGTAGAGTCTTTACCCATCACTCACTATCATGTCTCCCTTCTTCCCCTCAAAAGGGAGACTGCAAATGACCTGGCATAGCAAACAGACAAACGTGTTGTGTGTTTATAAAGAGAGAATATATGCATGGTGCTTATGGAGGAAACCCTCAACAGCAGCAAGTACAACAGCTGCTTAGTAGTAGTGCTAATCTGTGAGAATCTGGCACATTTAAAAACAAGGTCAAGTTAGGTTTCTTCTGGAAAAGCCTGACCACAAAGCTCCTTGGCCTAGAGTATACAGAGCAGTGAATGAGAGTACAGGTCTGGAGTCAGACTGGGGTTCACAAACCGGTGTCACCCAGCAAGCAGCCAGCTGTGTGACCCTGGGCAGGTAACAATCCTTCTAAGCTGCTCCTTCTTCAGTGACAAGCTGAGAATAACACTGAATTTTATATAATGGATTATAGTAAAAGAAAATAATGGGGGGCGGGTGCCCGAGGCTCAGTGGGTAGGGCGCCTGCCACATACACCAAGGCTGGAGGGTTTGAACCTGGCCCAGGCCAGCTAAACAACAACGACAACTGCAACAACAACAACAAAAATAGCCAGGTATTGTGGCAGGTGCGTATAGTCCCAGCTACTTGGGAGGCTGAGGCAAGAGAATCGCTTAAGCGCAAGAGTTTGAGGTTGCTACAAGCTGTGACACTATAATACTCTACTGAGGGTGACATAATGAGACTCTGTCTCAAGTAAGTAAATAAATAATGAATCAAAGATTTCTAAGTTATCCTGTCTAGGCAACAAAGAGTAGTAGAGCCATTAAAAATAAAAAGGGAAGTCAAGAGAGGAAGCCTTTGTAAGGTAAGAAAAAAATGGCATTTTAGATATTCCAGAAATTAGAAGATGAACTAAATACAGTCCGCACATGGGGGGCAGGTAAAGAGCAGAGCCAGCGGTGTTAACCGTCAGTTATCTGCAGAAAGGAGATTAAAGGGAAATGAAGAGTAGTGTTGAAAAGTAGAAAAAATCTAGAGCTGCAAAGAGGAAAATAAACCACGGAAGAGACTGACAAAGGAGAATGGAATGGAAAGGAGGGGAAGAAGAAAAGAAAGGGCAGCCCAAAGGCCCGAGAAGACCGCAGAACAAGAGAAGGCGCAACGTTCAGAATGCTCGAAAACACCAAATTGTTTTTAGGTTGTCATTTCTGGCAAGAAATAGTTCTGACAAGCCAGGCATAGTGGCTCACACCTACAATTCTGGCACTTTGAGAAGCCAAGGTGGGAGGATCCCTTGAGCTCAGGAGTTTGAGACTAGCCTGAGCAAGAGTAAGACTAAAAATAGAAAAAAACCAGTCAGCGGTTGTGGCAGATGCCCGTAGTCCCAGCTACATGGGAGGCTGAGGCAAGAGGATCACCTGAGCCCAAGAGAAGGAGGTTGCTGTGAGCTGTGATGATACTACAGCACTCTACCCAGGGCAACAGAGTGAGACTGTCGAAAAGGGCAGGGAGGGGAAGAGTTCTGACAAATCAGGCTTGATCCTTCCCTTTCCCTTAAGCCCCTCCCCCTCCAGCACCCTCAAAATATCCCTAGAATCTGCTCCCTGGGTCTCACACACTGTCCAAACCACCATCGTCGCCTGACTGGTCACCCTGCTTCCACTCTTTCCCCTCCCGTTCAGCCCACACACAGTAGCACAAGTTAATTTAAAATATGAACCAGATCTCCTTACTCCCCTGCCTTAAAGCCTTCAGTATCATTCGGCTGTATTTAGGATAAAATCCATTTCTTACCAGAGTCTGAAAGACTACGGAAGCACTGAGACACTGTTATGGTCCACTGAACACCATGTAAGTTTCAACTGGCTCAGTTTACTGGGAGGGCTTCATGTGCTTCCTTTTGTGTGGAGTTTACATGGCTTGATTTTTTTGTCTATTTCAAAACTTTCAGAATGACACATACATATGCTCTGCCTTAATGAGGGAGCTCTTCTATAATGCTCTCCTCTCACCTTCCTCCAAACTCAAATACAACTCACGTGAGAAACCCCCAGCATCTCCCAGCTCTCAGTGGGCTTGCCTCGCACTTGTTTAATAACTGGGGCTCCACGGTTGTCAGGTGTTCACACAGCGGGTGCAGATGCTGCAGCACAGGCAATCCCCCCAGAGATGTACAAGAAGCAATCACTTATATATTAATCAAAGATCTGCATAGGGTTTGTTTTCCAGTTACCTTTTTTTATTCCTGTTCCTCTAGGTTTAATTTCATTGATTTCCCTTTCACCTCCACACACATACTACTAAAGGAAGAATGGGGGCCTTTATCAACTTTTTCTAGATCATTAACTCCCAGGCTCTAGTTCAAAGGACAATTAGCAAGAGATCTAACATCCTCTATTCACTGAGCTGAGTGGAATTCATTGTTTTTACTTGCTTATTCACTGATTTTTTGTACTCTCAACTGTTTATTTCCTTGATTACAAGTATGTCTCTAGTATAAACTGCCATTAATGGATGGTCTTTATTTTCTCCATCCAGCAAAGTTTGAGACACACAGAATAGCAATTTTATTTTAAATATTTTTCCTCTTACTTTTGTGGTCTCTATTTGGATTATGCTTTTGAATGCTATATACTTTAGGTAGTCAAATTTTTCCCATTATTTTGAAGAAGGCAGTTTCTTCTGTCTCATACATGCTTTAAAAGCACTCATCTCACAAGGTGCGGTGGCCCACCCCTGTTATCCTAGCACTTGGGAGGCCAAGGCAGGTGGATTGGGCTCACAGGCCGGAGACCAGCCTGAGCCACAGCAAGACCCCATCTCTAAAAATAGTCAGGCATTGTGGCAGGCACCTGTAGTCCCAGCTACTGGGGAGGCTGAGGCAAGAGGATTGCTTGAGACCAAAGTTGGAGGTTGCTGTGAGTTATGACACCACAGCACTCTACTGAGGGCACAAAGTGAGACTCTGTCTCAAAAAAAAAAAAAAAAAGCCCCCATCTCTTTACATCCTTTCACATTTTAGAAACATTCAGTCTTATTTTCTACTAATTGTTCTAAATTTTTACCTTAAAAAAATTAATTCTGGAATCTGAGTTATTCTGTTTCTTTGGTTCTCTTCCTATGTTCCTCTGAACCACAGTTTCATGTCACACTTTTTATTACTGAATACAACCAGTCCCTCCTATTTTTCTGTATTCAGACCTTTCTTTCTCATTTCATAATTCTTCCTCACAACAATAAGCAGCTACTATTATGCTGGATGTTTTACATGAAAATCACTCCTAAGCCTCTAAGGATTCCTACTTCATACACTGGGGGAGAGGACCTCAAGAGAAGTCACTCAGCAAAGCCAAAATGAAAACCAGTTCTGATTCCCAACTTGTGATCTTTTTATTCTCAAAGTTTCATTCCCAGATTCTGTTTGGCAGTTAACTGCTGCTGAGTTAAATTTGACTTATCAAATTAGTATCCTGGTTGCAAATCTACTGGGTGTTTGGAGACCGGATAGCCATGCTTGTTAGAAGCAGGTGGCAAGGGAAGTTGTGTGGTACCCATAGGCAGTGCCACTCAAAGTGCCAGCCCCTGACCTGTTTGTCACAGGTCCCTGAGAAGCAAGGAACTTGAGAAGAATATAAATGAACCATGTCACTGAGCACCTTATTTCGTTTTCTCATCGCAAGACTTCCATGATCAAAGAAGCAAGCTCTTTATCTCATCATAAGCAACGGTCTGTGGACAGAGATTGGTTTACAAGCAGCAATTTTCAAAGGCCCGTTTGTGACTTAATACGTGATAAAATCAGTACGTTGGGCCATACCAGCATTTTTTTGTTTCTGAAACAAGATCTCACTCTGTTCCCCTGGGTAGAGTGCCATGGCATCATCATAGCTCACAGCAACCTCAAACTCCTGGGTTCCTTTTGCCTCAGCCTCCTGAATGAGTAGCTGATACTACAGGCGCCCACCACAACCCCCAGCTAATTATTCTACTTTTAGTAGAAACAGGGTCTGTCTCTTGCTCAGGCTGCTCTTGAACTCCTTAGCTCAAGGGATCCTCCTGCACAGGTCTCCCAGATTATAGGCATGAGCCCCAGCTGCCAGCCCCCATACCAGCATTTTTTATAAAAACAGAAAGAAAAAATGTGTGATTGAGTTAAAGATGGTTGACATTACTATTATTGGGTATTGAAACTTTTGGACAAACTAACACAAGTCTAAATGAGATAAATATTTTGTAAAGTGAATTACATAATACAGATATGTGACTATGACATCTGGAGAGTCAATTAAATGTACAGTAAAAGTGATCCAACCTGGAAAACATCCTGACTCTACAGACAGGAACGTGGTAAGAGGAGTGAGGCAGAGCTCTCAGCATTCAGAGCAGGCTGCCCGTGCCCAGGCAGCTTGTTAAACACGTGTACTTGGTAGTTTTGGGCCTCGATAGGTAGGATTATCATTTTTATAAATATAAATCATAATAAAGGGCTCACTGGGTGGAGAATGCTAAGTACAAACCTACAGGCTTCTCTGTTAAGTGTAGATAGAACAGGGTGCAAGAGAGGTCAGGACTAACAGTACTTTGTATTAGCATAAAGTTGCCCAGACTTGTTATCCACCCTATAAGCAGGATCTTACGAGTAAGATTAATTTAAGGTCTAAGTTGTTCTTTTGCTTTAGTTTTCTAAGAACTAGCTTTTCAAAAAATGAAGAGAGGTTGATGATGGAATTTACAGATACCCAGCTTTGACACATCACCTCATATTTCCACAGAGCGAAGGAGGGGTCCCCCACACCATAGAGGAAGCACTTGGCACCTGCCATGAAAAAGAACAACACGCTCACAGAGACAAAACATCCATGGCGACCTGATGTAGGGCTTCCTAAACTCCCACTCAACCGTGGGACCAATCAAGGGTCTGAGTTGCAGTTTTGCCACTTGCAAGCTATGTGCTCTAGGGTAACACCACATCTTACCCAAATATGCCTGTGCCTCAGTGTCCCCACCTATTATTAAAGACTAATAAAGAGCATCTGTTCCAAGGGGGTTGTTATAAGGATTAAATGAATTACAGTCATGCATTGCATAACATCATTTCGGTCAACAATGGACTGCAGATACCATGGTAACACCGTAAGCTCATAATGCAGCTATAAGAGTCCTATTAGTGACATTACCATCATCCTGATGCTGTAGCATAACACGTTACGCAAGCGTTTGGAATAAAGCTTCTGGAAACAAACCTACAGTGCTGCTGGCTGTATAAAAGTCTAGCTCGCACATGAAATTATACACAGTATAGGATACTTGATAAGGATGATAAGTATGCTAGTGATTTATGTACTTACTAAGCTTTTTGTCATTATTTTAGAGTGTACTCCTAATGATAAAAAGAAAAAATGTTAACTGTAAAACAGCCTCAGGCAGGTCCTTCAGTAGGTACGCAGAAGAAGGCATTGTTATGGCAGAAGATGACAGCTCCATGCCTGTTATCGCCCCTGAAGACCTTCCAGGGGGATGAGATGTGGAGGCGGAAGCCAGTGAGATCGATGATCCTGACCCTGTGTAAGTCTAGGGTCACATGTGTTTATTTCTTAGTTTTTCACCAAAAAGTTCAAAAAATTAAAAATAAACTTGTTAACCTGAGATTTGTAGACATAAAGAAAATATTTTTGTAGAGCTACACAATGTGTTTATGCTTTAATCTAAGCATCATAGAGAGAGTTGGAAAGTTTTAAAACACTGCTTCTGATCATTCAGTCTAAAAGAGCCAAAACCACAAAAAATTGTAAAGTTTATGAAGTGGAAAAGTTAAAGCAAGCTAAGGTTAATTTATTGAAGAAGGAAAAATATTTTTATATGAATCCAATATAGCCGAAGTGTACAGTATTTATGAAATCAACAGTAGCATTAAGTAACTTCCTAGGCCTTCAAATTCACTCACCACACCCTCACTGACTCGCCCCAAGCAACTTTCAGTCCTGTAATCCATTCCTGGTAAGTGCCTTAAATGGGTGAGCCATTTTTTATCTTTTTTACTCTACCTTTTCTATGTTTAATGTTTTTACATGCACAAATACAAACACATATTAAATAAGATAAATAGGCTCGGCGCCTATAGCTCAACTGGCTAAGGCGCCAGCCACGTACACCTAAGGTGGCGGGTTGGAATCCCCAGCCTGGACCCGCCAAACAATGATGGCTGCAACCAAAAAATAGCCAGGCGTTGTGTTGGGCGCCTGTGGTCCCAGCTACTTGGGAGGCGGAGGCAAGAGACTCGCTTGAGCCCAGGAGTTGGAGGTTGCTGTGAGCTGTAATGCCATGGCACTCTACCCAGGGGGACAGCTTGAGGCTCTGTCTCAAAAAAAAAAAACACAAGCTGGGGAGACAACCTTCTTTCCTTGCAGATGCCAATGACAGCCGTTCTCGGCTTGCAGACGCGGGGGTCGGGACCCAGGCAGCTGCCGCCAGCGGCATCCCCGCGTGCCCACCGCACCCGCTCGCCCACCTCGCTGGTGAAGAGGCGGGATTGGCTGATCTCGAAGAACCTTTCGGTCACAGAAACTCGAAAAGCTCCCGGCCCCTCCCTCTTCCAGACCACGGGCTCCAGCTCCCGGTCCGCAAGAAGAGCCACGTCTCGCGCGATCCCCGCCACCTCTCGCGACACTTGCCGCCTGTGCCCCCGCAGCCCTGCCCGCCCCGCCGGTGGCCGCCGCGCCTGTGCTCTGCAGCCGGCGGCGCTCGTCGGCTGGGAGCGCGGGGGCGCCCCGTGCTCGGGGCCGCAGGCTCCACCCCGCCCCGCCCAGGCTCTGGGTAAAGGCCGCCGGGGGACATGTCGTGCCCCCCTCAGCGAGGGCGGGAGAGCGTGAAAGGCAGCGGCGCTGCCAGGTGAGTTCGCCTGGCCGCCGGCGCTGGGCTAGGGCGGCCCGGACGGGGCGCCGCGGGCTGCGGATGCCGGGTCCGAGGAGGGGCGTGGTGGGGGCGGGGAGGAGGGGGCTGGGAGGACCCGCCGGTGGGGTCGGGGGAGACCCGGGCTGCGGGGAGCAGCCGGGGCCTCAGATCCCGACTGCGCCCTCAGGCACCGGGAAATTCTCCTGGGTCCATTGGTGGCTCCACTTCTCTCCGGAGGCGGGAGGAGACCAGACCCCAAGCTCCGAAGCCCGGAGTGGGTGGCAGGAGGCCTGGGCTGGTGGGGAGAAGGAGCACGTCCGTGTGTGCCAGGAACAGGGACGGAGGGGCCAGGGCCCGCGGCGCGTCTGCCGAGATGCCGAGCCTCTCCCTCGCGTCGGAGCGTACTGCCGACGTCCGCTGCATTCTTCTTTGCCGAGCGGTACTAGCGTTGAAGAGGGAGAAACACATCGGTCAGGGTCGCCTTTGCGGCTCTGACAGGCTTTTGAGGTCGCCTGATAGTTTTCACCCGAGACTCGGGGCAACGTGAGTGGGTGTGCGCGTGCGCACAGTGGTCCCAGGCACGATTTGGTATTTTCAGCTCTTTAAGCAACTTCAAGGATCAATCAAAATGATTGCTTCTTAAATGAATAGTTTTATTTTCTGTATTTTAAGATTCCTATAGATTGTAAATGTGCAGTGATGGGGGTCTGGATCCTGATACTCAGGTGTTATAATGCCTTGGTTGCAGTGAATTTTCTGCTTTTGGCAATAGGCTTAGGTTGGAAATTGGGGTTAAATGTTTCGTTGCAATCACGTTTTGACCCTGTGTTCTTGTGATTCTGGGTTTGTTTGTGACCTACTGTCTGAATAAAATCATGCAGTTTTCTGAGAAACAATTGGAAGCTGAGTGCAAAATGGTTGATCTAATAGAAGCATTTGTTTAAAGCTCCCTCCCATCCAGCTATTAATTTGTTATTTCGATTTTAAATTATATAGCCCCTTTAGGTTTTGTTCTTAGGTGCAGAAATGGCTTCTTAAGATGACCAGGTTTTTTTTGTGCGTGTGAGCAATTACACTGTTAGAAGGGAAATCGTCTCCTCATAGTTTTCTTTTATCTTTAGAAAGCGAAATGTCATCAGTGGAGTCACACCAGGAACAGTTGTCCCAGTCAGATCCATCCTCCTCACCAAACTCATGTAGTTCCTTTGAGCTGATAGACATGGATGCTGGCAGCTTGTATGAGCCAGTTTCTCCGCATTGGTTTTATTGTAAGATAATAGATTCTAAAGAGACATGGATTCCTTTCAACTCTGAGGATTCACAGCAGCTAGAAGAGGCATATGGCTCTGGTAGGTGAAACTAATTTCTGATGGACAAAGACCTTTCATCTCTTTCAAACTGTAATAGAGAATAGACCTGGCAGGGTGCAGTGGCTCAGACCTGTAATCCCAGCACTTTGGGAGGCTTGAGACAGAAGGATTGCTGTAGGCCCAGAGTTCAAGACCAGCCTGGGCATCATAACAGGACACCATCTCTAAAAAAGTTTTTTAGAAAGCCAAATGTAGGGCTGCGCCTGTGGCTCAGTGAGTAGGGCGCCAGACCCATATACAGAGGGTGGCTGGTTCAAACCCAGCCCTGCCAAACTGCAAAAAAAAAAAAAAAAAAAAAAAAAAAAGCCAAATATAGTGCAGCTTGCTAATAGTCCTAGCTACTGAAGAGGCTGAGGCAGGAGGAGCCCTTAAAACCAGGAGTTCAAGGTTGCAGTAAGCTATGATCACACCATTTCACTCCAGTCTGGCCCCATCTCTAAAAAATAAGTTGCTAGGGTAGAGTGTCAGATTGCAGAAGAATGAACTCTTACCTTATTACTTGTTTTTTTGTTTATGAAACAAGAATGGTGCCTGTTACAGTAAATCATCATGATGGTCATTAATGTACTTTTTGGTCCCTGAAGCAAAAAATTCAGAAAAATCTTACATACTTTTTTTTTTTTAAAGGGACACTACTGTTTTTCTCAGAAAAAGAACAAAACCATTTGGCTAGTATGTTTTTCAAGTTTCATTTAAATCAACAATGGTTTTGACGGTTTCTAATGTAGTAAAAGAATAGAAATTACATTTTCTTTAGCATTTAGCCAAATAGAACTTGTTCATTCATGTGTTTAATATTATTTAGAGAAAAACTCAAAATTATATTTTGAAATATGTATTTCTTTTCCTCTTTCTAATCCTTGATAGGAAAAGATTGCAATGGGAGAGTTGTCCCCACTGACGGGGGCAGATATGATGTTCATTTGGGGGAGAGAATGCGGTATGCTGTCTATTGGGATGAGCTAGCATCAGAAGTGAGGCGATGTACCTGGTTTTACAAGGGAGACAAAGACAATAAGTATGTTCCCTACTCGGAGAGCTTCAGCCAAGTTTTAGAGGTATTCCTGTGACCCTTTTTAATTCATTTTTTAAAAACTTGTTTCTTATTTAATAATCTTTTTTTCTTTGTGTAACTAACTTTGTGGAATTTCCAGAGTTTTCTTCTCTCTGTATGACATTATAAAATTCAATAAACCACTCTGTTTTGCAAGTTAGTTTCAGGATGAAGTAGTTTTATTTTTAGATTTTAAAATACTGTGGAAAGTATATTAGGCTTTTTAATTTAAATTAAAAAAAAATAAATTTTTCCCTAGTGGCCATTGGTCAGTCTTTGTTAACATTTAAACTGTGACCACAGGATTGATCTCTTTTGATTTTCATTTTTCCTTTTCTTTTTTTTTAACAAAGAAATTTTATTTAAGAATAAGAGAAAGCTTAGCGCACTTACAAAGAGAGTTGGAAGTGGGTCTCTCTCACAAGTAAGAAGAGTGAGATCTATTTTTACATTTCTTGCTTTGAGAACTGAAATTTGTTTTCTCAAAACTGGAGTAGGACATTAATATTATTGATAGGAATATATAAAAATGTGAACAGCAGTTAGATGTTGGAATTAAGAGTAATTTTAAAAAATTATTATTATTATTTTATTTCAGATTAGTGTGAGGATACAAACAACCAGATCAAAATCTTTGAATTTGTTAGGTACAGTCCCTCTTGCATTTATGTCCCGCACCCCAAAGGGGTGCTAAACACTCCCGACTCTGTGCCCATTCAGTGGGAGCACCCTTCCTCCCCCACCCCCAACTTGAAATGAGTTTTGTCTCCTTTGTGGGCATGCAAGAGTGATTTTTTTTTCCTCCTGTGCTATTATCTGTTGTAATTTTGAAGGAATTTAAAAATAAACTTGATGGCTTGGTGCCTGTGGCTCAAGCGGCTAAGGCACCAGCCACATACACCTGAGTTGGCGGGTTCGAATCCAGCCCAGGCCTGCCAAACAACAATGATGGCTGCAACCAAAATGTAGCCGGTTGTGGCAGGCACCTGTATGGGAGGTGGAGGCAGGAGACTAGCTTGAGCCCAGGAGTTGGAGGTTACTGTGAGCTATGATGTCACAGCACTCTAGCCAGGGCGACAGCTTGAGAGTTTGTCTCAAGAAAAACCAAAACAAAACAAAACAAAAAACTTGATAAATTGGCATAGGATGTTCTTATTGAAACTCATATATCTACTGTTCTTGTGAATAAGTTTAGTAGGAAAGCTATTAGAGAAAAATGATGAAATGTGTTTTCTTTTAAGGAAACTTACATGCTTGCTGTAACTCTGGATGAATGGAAAAAAAAACTGGAGTCTCCCAACAGAGAAATTATTATATTACACAATCCAAAGGTAAAACGAATTAAAGTATTTCTCTAATATGCTTTATGGTTAATTGCATTACTAAGGAGAACTTAATTGATTTCTATTTCCTACAGACTCTACATAGGATAACTTCTGGCAAATTTAACATTGAATTCACAATTAGAAAATTTAAAACCTGGAGCCATTACCATAATTTACTCCATTTATCTTGGTGTTAATTTTTTTAATTTGCTTGTTTTTCAGCAGGCCCAGGCTGCATTTGAACCCACTAGCCCCAGTGTATACGGCCGGCACCCTAGCCACTGAGCTTTGGGCACCGAGCCTACTCCATTCATCTCCTACAAAATAATTTTCTTAGGAAAAATTGTGCCACTATAGATTAAGAAAATACCAGTATATTATGTGAGCATATCTCTGTGTGCAATAAAGGGTATTTATTGTTGAAAGATCTATTAGCCCAATGTATTTTCAGGGTTTTTATTTCAAGCTATAAGGGTTTCATATCAAAACTCCAGTTGAGGCTTGGCGTCTGTGGCTCAAGCGGCTAAGGCGCCAGCCACATACACCTAAGGTGGCGGGTTCGAATCCCCAGCCCGGGCCCACCAAACAACAATGAGGGCTGCAACCAAAAAATGCCCAGGCGTTATGGCGGGCGCCTGTAGTCCCAGCTACTTGGGAGGCTGAGGCAGGAGACTCCCTTGAGCCCAGGAGTTGGAGGTTGCTGTGAGCTGATGCCATGGCACTCTACCCAGGGGGATAGCTTGAGGCTCTGTCTCAAAAAAAAAAAACAAAAACCTCCAGTTGAGATTTGATTATATGTTTTGAAAGACATGTTCCTACCCTTTTAAATACAGTATTATGTAGAGATTACAGTATTATGTAGAGATGACTAGAATGTAAAAGATAGCTCTCATCTTTTCTATTTAAGCTCATGGTACATTACCAGCCAGTTGCAGGGTCTGATGAATGGGGCTCAACACCTACTGAGCAAGGTCGACCAAGAACAGTGAAGAGAGGGGTTGAGAATATCTCTGTTGACATTCATTGTGGTAATCTTAAAAATTTATTTTTTTATCGTCTGACATACTTATGTGTTCTGTAGATTTAGATGAAGGCTTAAAAATAATTCTTAACCATATAGACTTAAACTGAATTGATTTAATGTACTAAAAATTGCTTGATCAGTTCCTCTATTAAGAATCTTAATAGGGGCTCGGCGCCTATAGCTCAACCAGCTAAGGCGCCAGCCACATACACCTAAGGTGGCGGGTTCGAATCCCCAGCCCCGACCCGCCAAACAACAATGACGGCTGCAACCAAAAAATAGCTGGGCGTTGTGGCGGCCGCCTGTGGTCCCAGCTACTTGGGAGGTGGAGGCAAGAGACTCGCTTGAGCCCAGGAGTTGGAGGTTGCTGTAAGCTGTAATGC
>CAUYTI010151249.1:0-20078 GCA_963575145.1 Galago senegalensis
CTCTTGCCTCCGCCTCTCAAATAGCTGGGACCACAGGCGCCCACCACAACGCCCGGCTATTTTTTGGTTGCAGCCGTCATTGTTGTTTGGCGGGTCCGGGCTGGGGATTCGAACCTGCCACCTTAGGTGTACGTGGCTGGCACCTTAGCCAGTTGAGCTATAGGCGCCGAGCCGTTCCACCAATCTCTATTTGGTGTTCTAGCATTACAGACTACCTCAAGAGTTCCGACACACTAAGTCTCTGTAAAGAGTATCTCTTCTGAATCAACTATCTTCGTCCTTGAGCTCCCTTCTATGTCTGGCCAAGGCCCACGCATCCTTGACAACCTTTAGGTAGCACTTCTCTGGAAAGCCTTCTGCGACCAGTCCCTGGTGAGATGCTAAATGTCTGCCTTCCCCCAAAGCACAAATGGAAGAAGAGTACACACTGACTGCACTGCTGGCACCAGCAGAGTCTAGCACACACAGCCTTAGTTATTATGTGACAAATGGATCTCCAACTGATTTTCCCAGCTTTAGGCCACTTTTTTTTTTTTCTTTCTTCAGTTTTTGGCCTGGCTGGGTTTGAACCTGCCACCTCTGGCATATGGGGCTGGCGCCCTACTACTTTGAGCCATAGGCACTTTAGGCCACCCTTGAGAGTTTCACTTGACCAAAACAAGTGCCTTGAGACATGACACCTCAATCTGATGTTTTTTTTGTTTTTGAGACAGTCCCACTATGTTGCCCTCAATAGAGTGCTGTGGCGTCTCAGCTCACAGCAACCTCAAACTCTTGGGCTGAAGCAATTCTCTTGCCTCAGCCCCCCCAAGGAGCTGGGACTCCAGGTGCCCGCCACAATGCCAGGCTATTTGGGGATGCAACTGTCATTACTGTTCAGCAGGCCCAGGCCAGGCTCGAACCCGCCAACCCTTGGTTTATGTGGCCAGTGCCCTTACTCACTGAACTACAGGCGCTGAGAAGAGACACCATATCTGATTAACTGGAGTGCACCAACCTCAGGAATACTAGTCTTATAGGCAGACCTAATGATGCCCTGAGTGAGGGCCTCCTGGAGAACAAGGAATCTGGTACCCTGGCCACAAACTAGAAGCCCTGAGAACCCACAAGCCATCTCCTGAGAATCACATATTGACCCAAGGCCTCCCTCCCTACTCTACCTCTCACCTACAAAGGTCCTCTATATGTCCCTGGCTTCCAACCTTTAAGTTTACCATTTCTGCCTGGCCAGCAGTTTCTAGTTCAGGGGTCAGATCTATCAAGTCTGCCCTGATCCTTCCCAAAAGTTGGATGTAATTTGGGGGTGGGAGGGAAGGCCAGGGGCTGGACCCCAGTGAATACACTCTGCTTTTACACCAGTGCTCACTCTCTGTGTTAGAATGACATGCAAAATACAAACCTATTATGTAGGAAGTACTAAGTTTGGTGGTATCTACCTCTGGTACCTTGTGTATAACAGATACTTGATGTTTCCATCAAGTCAGAAATCCCTGGTTGGGTGCAGCTCAGTGGTTAAGGCGGTAGTCACATACACTAGGGCTAGCAGGTTCAAACTCGGGCCAGGGCCTGCTAAACAACGACAACTACAACAACAAAATAGCCCGGCATTGTGGTGGGTGCCTGTAGTCCCAGGTACTTAGGAGACTGAGGCAAGAGATCACTTAAGCCCAAGAGTTTGAGGTTGCTGTGAGCTGTGACACCACAGCACTTTACCGAGGGCTATGTGGTGAGATTCTGTCTCCAAAAAAAAAAAAAAAAAAAAAAAGAGAGAGAAAGAAAAAAGCAATCCCTGCTCAAAGATCATGTCAAACTAGCTAGATGACCTGACGCAGCTCACTTTCTACCTTAGTGCCTTTCCACACAGAATTTAACATCTTCTATTCTTTTTTTTTTTTGAGACAGAGTTTCACTGTGTTGCCCTTGGTAGAGTGCTGTGGCATCAATGCTCACAGCAACCTCAAACTCTTTGGCTTAAGGGAATCTCTTGCCTCAGCCTCCCAAGTAGTTGGGACTACAGGTGCCCGTCATAACAACCAGCTACTTTTTTGTTGTAGTTGTCATTGTTTAGAAGGCCCAGGCCAGGTTTGAACCTGCCAGCCCTGGTATATGTGGCCAGCGCTGTAACCGCTGAGCTATGGGGGCTAAGCCAACATCTTCTATTCTCAGGTAAATGTGCATACTTGGCATAGGGCAACTAAGAAGGTCCTCTAGGTGAAGGAACATAGGGTGCACACTAGAGAATTATGGAAAGAGTGGCACAACTCCCTCTTCACAGATGAATTGCTATATTCCTGAAATTAGTCAGCCTTTTGATTATCTAACCAGTAGTTTAAAACTTTAACCATGGCTCGGTACCCATAGCACAGCGGCTACGGTGCCAGTCACATACACCGAGGTTCACAGGTTTGAACCCAGTCCAGGCCAGCTAAAACAACAATGACACCTGCAACCAAAAATAGCTGGGTGTTGTGGTGGGCGCCTGTAGTCCCAGCTACTTGGGAGGCTGAGGCAAGAGAATCACTTCAGCCCAAGAGTTTGAAGGGCTGTGATGCCAGGGCACTCTACTGAGAGCAACATATTGAGATTTTGTCTCAAAAAACAAAACAAAACAAAACAAAACAAAACTTTAACCACACCTCCAAAAAGGTTAGGTCCAGCTTCCCTGACAGGAGTATAAAAAATTATAAAGGCTCGGCGCCTATAGCTCAACCAGCTAAGGCGCCAGCCACGTACACCTAAGGTGGCGGGTTCAAACCCCCAGCCTGAACCCGCCAAACAACAATGACGGCTGCAACGAAAAAAGAGCCGGGCGTTGTGGCGGGTGCCTGTGGTCCCAGCTACTTGGGAGGCGGAGGCAAGAGACTCGCTTGAGCCCAGGAGTTGGAGATTGCTGTGAGCTGTAATGCCTTGGCACTCTACCCAGGGGGACAGCTTGAGGCTCTGTCTCAAAAAAAAAAAAAAAAACAATAGAACTCATATACGTGTATGTGTGGGTCTATTGTGGATTCTCTAGTCTGTTCCATTTATATTTTTATCTACCTTTACACTATTTTCACACTGCCTTGATAACTAGCTTTATAAGTTTTGAAATTAGTAAATTAGTGTAAGTCATCCAACTTTATTCTTTCTTTTTTCTGAGACTGAGTCTCAGTATGTTGCCCTCAGTAGAGTGCTGTGATGGCACAGCTGACGGCAACCTCAAACTCCTGGGCTTAAGTAATTCTCTTGCCTCAGCCTCCTAAGTAGCTGGGACTACAGGCACCTGCCACAACACCTGGCTATTTGTTGTTGTTGTAGTTGTCATTGTTATTTAGCTGGACTGGGCAGGTTCGAACCCACCACCCTCAATGTATGTGGCTGGTACCTTAACCACTGTGCTATGGGCACCAAGCCCAACTTTATTCCTTAAAAAATTTTTTTTGATTAGTTTCGTCTTTTGCATTTCCATATACATTTTATATTACCCTATCATTTTCTACCAAGAAAAAAAAATTCTGGGATTTTGACTGGAACTGAGTTGAATCTACAGATTAATTTGAGCAAAACTAATATCTTAGAAACACCATGTAGCTCATGAACACAATATATCTTAAAATTTGATTAGTTCTTCTTTGATTTCTCAATAACGTTTTTCATTTTCAGTGTGCAAATTTTGGATATATTTTGTTAAAAGTATCCTTAAGTATATAGTGGTTGTTGATGCTATTAGAAGTAGTATTTAAAATGTTACTTTTTAGTTGTTTCTTGCTAGTATATGGATATATAATTGATTAATCTTGACCTTGTACCATATAACCTTGCTAAATTCACTTAATATTTCCGTGTTCTAAATAGTCACATGACAGTTTTTCTTTGTACCAAATCATTTTCTGCACAAATCAAGATGTGCTATTAGATATCCTTGCTCACTGCAGATGCAATGTGTTCATTTATCATGAAGTTTGATTCTGGTGGTTTTTTTTTTTTTTTGCTGATACTCAATTTCTAGCTTCCTGAGAGTTTTTATCATGAATGCAAGTATACTTTATCAAATCCTTTTTTAATATTTATCAAATGGATTATATGGTTTTTCTCCTTTATTTGTTAATATGATGAATAACATTGGTTGACTTTTTTTTTTTTTTTTGAGACAGAGTCTCATTCTGTTGCCCAGGCTATAGTGTCATGGCATGAGCCCAGCTCACAGCAACCTCAAACTCCTGGGCTTAAGTGATCCTCCTGCCTCAGCCTTCCCAGTAGCTGGGACTACAGGTGCCCACCACAACTCCTGACTGATTTTTCTATTTTTAGCGTAGGTGGGGTCTCGTTCATGTTCAGGCTGGTCTCAAACTCCTGCCAAGCCTTAGCCTCCTAGAGTTTATTTATTTATTTATTTTTAATTATTGAATAATAGCTGTGTACATTAATGCCATCATGGGGTACAGTGTGGTGTTTTCATATACAATTTGAAATATTTTCATCAAACTGGTTAACATAGGCTTTGTGTCAATTTTCTTAGTTATTGTGTTAAGAGGTTTATACTCTACTTTTAGAAAGATTCATTTGTACCCTTGTAAGACAAACCATAGAGGTGAGCCCTCCAATCACCCTCCCTCCACCCATCCAGCCTCCTAGAGTTTTAAAATTACAGGCATGAGCTGTGGTATCTGGCCAGCACTGGTTAATTTTTAAATAGTCAACTATCCTAGTCTTCCTGGGGGGAACCCCACTTGGTCATGACGTACTATCTATTTTAATTATTGCCGGGTTCAAGTTGCTAAAACTTTGTTAAGGAATTTTACATCCATGTTCATGAGAAATATTGGTCTGTGATTTTCTTTTCTTGTAATGTCTGTTTGGTTTTGGTATCAGGTTGTGTGGACTTCATAGCATTGTAAAGCAGTCTCTTCTCTGTTTTCTGAAAGAATTCATTAAAAAATTAGCATTCTATAGCTCCTTAAATATTTGATTAAATTTGCCAGTGTAGCCAGCTGGAGTTGCTTTTTTTTTTTGAGACAGAGTCTCACTTTGTGACCCTTTGTGAAGTTCCCTGGTGTCACAGCTCACAGCAACCTCAAACTCTTGGACTCAATTGGTTCTCTTGCCTCAGCCTCCCAAGTAGCTGGGACTACAGGTGTCCACCACAACACCTGGCTATTTTTAGAGATGGGGTCTTGCTTTTGCTCAGGCTGTTCTCAAACCCTTGAACTCACGCGATCCACCTGCCTCGGCCTACCAGAGTACTAGGATTATAGGTGTGAGCCACTGTGCCCGGCCTTCACCTGGAGTTTTCTTTCCAGGAAGTTTTTAAATTACAAATTCAATTTATTTAATAGATTAGGGCTATTTCTGATTTCCTGGTTTTTATTGGGTCGGATTTTGTGATTTTTGTCATTCACGTAATTTGCCCATTTTATTTGTGTTAAATTTATTGGCCTAAAGTTGTTCATGATATTTACATATTATCCTTTCATTATCTATAGGATTTGTAATGCTGTCCCTCTTTCATTTCATATAGTAACAATTCACATGTTTGCTCTCTGTTTTCCTTGACTAGTCTAGCTAGTTTCTTACTTGATTGATATTTTCTAAGAAATAGCTTTTGGTTCCACTGACTTTTTCTACCCTCCATTTTATTTCTTTGCTTTATGCTCTTGTTTTCATTATTTCCTCCCTTCTTCTTTCTTTAGATTTAATTTTCTCTTCTTCTTCTTCTTTTTTTTTTTTTTTGAGACAGAGTCTCACTATATTGCCTGCCGTAGAGTGCTGTGGTGTCACAGCTCACAGCAACCTCAAACTCTTGGGCTCAAGTGATTCTCTTGCTTCAGCCTCCCAAGTAGCTGGGACTACAGGTGCCCACCACAAAACCCAGCTATTTTTTTGTTGCTGTTGTCATTGTTGGTTACCTGGCCCAGGCCAGGTTTGAACCAACCAACTTTGGTATATGTGGCTGGCACTTGTGCCACGGGCAAGAGGCCTATTTAATTCTTTTGTGATTAGCAAATATAGTCTGTGATCTCTACCCTTTATACGCATCAATAGTTGTTTTGTGGTATACAAACAATCTATCTTGAATGTTTCATGTGCATTTGAAAAGAATGTATATTCTACTGATGCTGAGTGAAGTGCTCTATTAATGCCAATTAGGTAAATTTGGTTGACAGTGTTATTCAAGTCTTTTATATATTTAGTGATTTGCTGTCTATTCGCTTTATCAGCTCTGAGAAAATAATGTTCAAAATCTCTAGGTATCCTTGGAAATTTCTTTGTTTCTCCTTTAAATTCTGTCAGTTGACACTTTATACATTTTGAAGCTGCCATTATGTGCACACACATTTTTGATTGACATGTCTTCTTGAAGTTTTATTTTTAAATTTTTTGATATATTATAGATGTACATATGAATCTAACCTTACATCATTAAGAAATGTCCTTCTTTATCTCTGATAATATTTCTTGCCCTGAAGTTACCTTTGTTTGATATTTATATAGCTAGATTTCTTATTCATGTTCTATCTTTTTGTGTTTTTTTTACTTTTGACTTATCTAGGGCTTAATATTTAAGATATGTTTCTTAATACACAATAATAAGTTGGATCTTATTATTCCACTTTTTCCGCTCTCCCCACCCCCAACGTGGGAAAAAGCTGAGTCTCTGCCTTTTAATTGGAGTGTTTGGACCATTTACATTTCATGTAATTATCAACATCATTAGGTTTAAATCCCTGCCATACTCATCATTAACACCATTTAAACCTAAGGTTTAAATCCCTACTTTTTTCCATTTGCCATTCATTGTTTTTTCTTCTTTAATTTATCATATTTTACCTTCAAAGAATTTTAGGGCTGTGCTTTAAAATCATCACATTTGCTGATTTACTAGATGTGAAAATGAACAGGAGAGGACAATGTGTCCCCCCAGAAGTATGCAGGGCTGGATGGCAGTGGGGCATCGCCAACAGGAGGGTTGGGGTTGCAGGGACAGCCTATTGGAGAGTCTGAGATGATGGAGATTCTGGATGGAAAAGATGGGGCTGCCAGGTCTGGTCTCAGCATCTCATCAGTGGAGAGAACTTTGTAAAGGGAAGGCATTGCTCTAAGGAAGTTAAGGACAAGCAAGAACGTCCTTCATCCTGGTATGCCCTAAATCTAATAACTTGTGCCTTCATAGCAGTGATTTTCAACCAATGTGCCATGGCACAGTGTGCTGTGAGAGGATCTTAAGTGTACCACAGAAAATTTTAAAAGATCATTCATTAAATTATTTTCAAAATAAATTCAAAGCACAGTAAGTATATTCTTTTTTTTTTTTTTTTTTACTCAAGACAGAGTCTTACTATGTTGCCCTTAGTAAAGTGCTGTGGTATCACAGCTCACAGCAACTTCAAACTCTTGGGCTTAAGCGACTCTCTTGTCTTAGCCTCCCAAGTAGCTAGGAGTACAGGTGCCTGCTATGATGCTTTGCTACTTTCTGTTGTTGTTGTAGTTATCATGTTGTTTGGCAGGTCCAGGCTGGGTTCAAACCTACCAGCTCCAGTGTATGTTGCTGTTGCCCTAGCTGCTGAGCTACAGGTGCTGAGCTTCTTTTTTTTTTTAAACATAATTTAAGCGTGCCATAGAATTTTAACTATAGGTTCAAATGTACGGTGAGATAAAAATAGGTTGAAAAACACTGGCTGCTTTATAGGGAAAAGGAGAGGGGGATTTGGGTGCACAGACATGTAAAAAAGAAGGCCTGGGAAGATGGAGGCAGAGATTGGAGTGATGCTGCCACAAGCCAAGGAAAACCAGGAACCACCAGAAACTGGAAGAGGAAATGAAGGATGCTCCCCTAGAGCCTTTGGAGGGAACCATGAGAAAATGAATTTATGTCATTTTAGGCCAAGTTGGTGGTAGATACTTGGTTACACCAGCCCTAAGGAACTCACACCCTTGGAAAGGGACGTCAGTCAGCCACCTCCCGTCTACGTCACAGAGACCATACCATGCTGGCAGCATCCCTGACATTGTAGGACAATTGTTTTGTTGGGCAATGTCTTCCACCACCACGACCCATTAGCCTTGAAGGTCTTGGGGATCCCAGAGAGGGAAGAGCATCAGGCTGGGTCTGGAGAGCTTGGATTTTCATCCAGCCTTGACACATATGGTGGAGTACAGATGGTGGGGGCCTGACGTGTGAGGTACCCCATCAGTGTGGGCACTGCACCCCTGTGCACTGCAGTATGGGAATGAACATAACAGAATTGACTCCACAGAGCTATTATGAGGATTAAATGAGATGGTGCCATGTAGGGATTAGCATGTAGGAAGTGCCTGGTGTTAGCCATTTTATTATTCTGCTAGCTGAATGAATATATAGCCATCAGTGAGGGAGAAGGGTGAGGCTGAAGGAACATGGGCTTTTGAGGCCCCGGGGGACTGAAACCTGAATCTCAGCCTTCCCCATTCACCTTATATAAGATATTCATTTTCTCCGTGCCCCTCTTTCCTCATCTGTAAAGTAAACAACACAAAGAAAACAAAGCAGGTTGTTGTCAAAACTATGTAGGCTAAGACTGTAAAACCTGGCATAGAGGAGGTGCTTAATAAATAAATGCTAATGTCCTCCCTTCCCTTAGCTTTAGAGACTCAATTCCCTTTTTTGTGAAGGAGAAAAATGATTTCAACCTCCTAGAAGTGCTTTGAGGGTTAAATGAGACCCTAAATGGAAACTCCTAATATAAAGCCTGGTACCCTCTGTGCCTTGGCCATAAGTTTGTTGTTGGCGTCAATTTTCAGATAAGGGGGGGTCAATGATTCTCCCCTCCCCCATACACACTCTAGGCTTTCCCTTGCATCTTCTCTGCTGGGCCAGATCACTTACGTACTTCCATCATGCCAGAATCCCAAATAGGGCTTGGGATAAAAAGTTACCCACCCTGCACACTGGAAGCAATCAGTCACTTCAGGGAATCCCTCAGTTTCCTTGAGGCCTCCTCAGACAAAGAGTCCCCTGAGCTCTAGGCTCCCGCTTTGCCCTCTGGGGTTTGTACTGAGCTCTGGTCTGAGAGCCTTGAGACTCTCCTGGCTGGTCTGTCTCCTACCCCATTTCAGGTAAGACAGAGTGCTAATGAGGGCAGGACTGAGACTAACAAGCAGAATGCTGAAATGCATAGAAAGAAATAAATAGAAGGAAATTGGTGGTTTGTGATTTTTTCCATTTCCTATTTGTGAAACATATAAAACTTATTTTTTAGTATTCTGCTTTGTAGGTCACTGTGAAGCACAAACTTAGAATGTCTTTTGGAATGGTAACATTGCAGATGCCACCCTCATGATTAAGTTCCTCAATTGTATAGGTGACCAATATATTTGTCTAGCCTGCACTCCCTTCCCTGGGAAACTTCCCTGCCCTCTCCAGGTGATTCTGGTGAGATGTCAATCACAGAGCCCTATACAAGGACTCTGGCCATTTACTCAGCTCAGGGGTGGAGGTAGGGGAATCCCCTTCATCTTTTTTTTTAAACCATATTTGCATTTCCTATGCATAGAGAGTGTTGTGGCTTACTTTGCTCACTTAGTACTGTATTTCTGTTTTGTTTTGTTTTTTTAATATTCTTTGAAATTTTGATTTTTTTATTGGTGGAACACTATTCTATCCAAATTATTTATGCCAAGCTATATTAAACCAAGTCTCTATTTTTAGACATTTAGGGTGTTCTTAATTTTAAAATCATTATGAAGAACCATGTGACTAATATCTTCATAGGCAAATATTCTTAGACAATTCTAATTATTTTCTTAAGAGCATTCCCAAAATCAAAAGTGGATAAGCCCAGGAAAATAAATGCTTTAATTCATATTGGAAAACAGAAATGTTATTTCACATTATATTTTTATTAGCTTTGAATCAGAGTTTCTGTTTCCCAACATTGAGTGTTAATTTTTATAGTTGCCAACAAGCTAAGTGAAAAAAAGGAATTTCACTATTATTTTTGTTTGTATTTATTATTCAAGCCAATCTACTTTTTTAATTTGTATGTCTTTATTTGTAAATTACAGATTCATGTCCATTGAACTTTTTTTTAAACTGAGATTTTCCATTTTTTTGTTATTGATTTGTAAGTGCTCTTTATATATTAAAGACAAAAATTTTAGCATGCACTTCAAATATTTTATTTTTAAATTCCATCATTATATATATTTTATCTTTATTTTTTAACATAAAATATACATTTCTAAAATGTACTCAAATCTCTCACTCAATCTATTACATATTCTTTTTTCCTTTTTTCTTTTTCTTTTTTTTTGAGACACAGCCTCAAGCTGTCACCCTGGGTAGAGTGCTCTGACATCACAGCTCACAGAAACCTCCAACTCCTGGGCTTAAGCGATTCTCTTGCCTCAGCCTCCCAAGTAGCTGGGACTACAGGCACCCGCCACAAAGCCTGACTATTTTTTGGTTGTAGTTGTCATCGTTGTTTTGCAGGCCTGGGCTGGATTCGAACCCATCGGCTCTGGTGTATGTGGCTGGTGCCTTAGCCACTTGAGCTACAGGTGCTGAGCCCTATTCCATATTCTTAATACAAGTGCTTAGAAATACTTTCCTACCTGAGCTCACAGCTATTCATTAAAATTTTCTTCTGTTTCTCATAATTAAAGAAATATGAATTTAGCTATTTCTTCTCTTCCTTTGTCTGATTTTTTCTATGTGCTCCATTTTCTCAGTTGGTGTCTACCTCCAGGGATATATGTTCTTAAAACTTAACTAACAGTTGGCCTACTGGCTTCTTTGAAAATTTACCCAAAATCTTCAAAGGAAGGAGAAAGAAAACATTCTCTCCTCATCAAAGCCGCCACTGAGAAAACCGGGGTGTCGCAAGTCTCTTCCATCTTAAAACCTGCCCATCCCAGCTTTTCGTTGTGCTTCTTCAACAGGAAGGTGAAAAACAGACAATTTCATTGTCTCTGCCTACCTCGGGGATGGTGGTCTTCAAAGAAAGAAGCCCAAGGAGGTCAGGGATGGCCACTGTCATCGGGTCTCAGGCCAGTAACTAGAAGCTGATTTGTCCTCCCTGAGCACCTCCTTCCCTCCAGCCCTCTGCAGTTACTGCTGAAACACACAGAGCAGGGCCCTAAGGTGCACCCAATACCGTACGCTCTCAAGAGGGGCAGCAGGGGTGAGGACAAGAGAGATAACATGTTTGAACATTGTGGGCCAGACCTCCATATATATATAACTTCCTTTTAACCCTGCAAACACAGTACAACCCTAGTCCAGCCACTCTATGGCCAGCGTACAACCACACTGCAATCTCAATAAAGTCACACTGTAGCCACATAGCAACCATGGTATAGCCACAGTACAGACATACTATAGACAGTCTACATCCACACTACAGCCACACTGCAACCACAGTACATCCACACTGCAGCCACACTGCAACCACAGTACAGCCACACTATAGACACACTGCAACCACAGCACAGTCACACTATAGACACACTGCAACCACAGCACAGTCACACTATAGACACACTGCAACCACAGTACAGCCACACCATAGACACACTGCAACCACAGTAGAGACACACTGTAACCACAGTGCAGCCACAGCACAGTCACACTATAGACACACTGCAACCACAGTACAGCCATACTATAGACACACTGCAACCACAGTAGAGACACATTGTAACCACGGTGCAGCCACAGCACAGTCACACTATAGACACACTGCAACCACAGTACAGCCACACCATAGACATACTGCAACCACAGTACAGACAGACTATAGACACACTGCAACCACAGTACAGACACACTGTAACCACAGTGCAGCCACAACACAGTCACACTATAGACACACTGCAACCACAGTATAGCCACACCATAGACACATTGCAACCACAGTGTATAGCCACAGTACAGACATATTATAGATATAGCTACACTACAGCCACAGTACAGCCACATGACAGCTGCACTATAGCCACACTGTGACCACACTACAGCCACACTATAACCACAGTACAGCCACACTACAGCTGCACTACAAACACACTGCAAGCACACTACAGCCACAGTACAGACACACTGTGGACATACTATAGCCACACTATGAACATGGTACAACATGTTTGAACATGTAGTGCACACTACAGTTGCACTATAGCCACGCTACAACCACAGTATAGCCACATTATAGCCACACTATGATAGTAAAGTCACAGTACAACCATAAACAGCCACACTACAGCCACAATATACTAGTACAGTCACAGTGCAACCACACTACAGCCACACTATAATAGTTACAACCACACTGCAATCATACTACAGCCACACTACAACCACATTATAATAGTATAGCCACAGCACAACCATACTACAGCCACACTACAACCACTCTATGACTACAGTCCAGCCACACTACAGCCATATTATAACTATGCTATAGCCATACTACAGTAACAGTACAACCTGAGTACAGCCACATACAGCCATCCTGTAGCCTCTCCACAATTACCCTATGACAATAGCACAGCCACACTAAAACCACACTATGACTACCCTCTAGCCCCAGTACAGTCACACCACAGTCACTGTGTGGTGGGCAACAGCATCCAA
This sequence comes from Galago senegalensis, assembly GCA_963575145.1. Taxonomy (NCBI): domain Eukaryota; kingdom Metazoa; phylum Chordata; class Mammalia; order Primates; family Galagidae; genus Galago; species Galago senegalensis. The sequence goes on from CAUYTI010151249.1 coordinate 12,590, forward strand.
GACTAGGCTGGGCACAGTGGCTCACGCCTGTAATCCTAGCACTCGGGGAGGCTGGGGCCAGTGCATTGCCTGAGTTCAGGAATTTGAGACCAGCTTGAGCAAGAGTGAGACACCATCTCTACCAAAAATAGAAAAACTGAGGCAAGAGGATCTCTTGAGCCTAAGAACTTAAGGTTGCTGTGAACTATGACACCATTGCACTCTAGTCAGGGCAACCGAGTTAGACTCTGATTTTAAAAAAGTGTCCATCCCAGTCTCAAAACCTGTCTCACTAAACATTTCAAACTTAAGGCCTGCCCCTAACCGCTCTTCTGGCCAGAGCAGTAACTCCTTATTGGCTACCCTACCATCCTGCCACCATTCTAAGGCTTCCCCTAACCAAACCTGTATAAGGGTGCACTCTCTCTCCTCTCCTCTTTTCTTCCTTCTCTTTTCTCTTCTCCACTCTCCTCTCTCTCCTCCTCTCTCTCTTCACTCTCCTCTTTTCTCCTCCCTCCTCCTTGGTGCTGCTCTGCAGCATCCCTCTCTTGCCAATAAAGACATTTCATACAAGCAAGCAAAAAGAAAAAGTGTCCATGGCTCCTGGGACTTTGGGCAAGAGCGTTAACATGCATGAGACTTGGGCCTGGGAAGTCAGACAGAACCACTCCAGGAGCAAAGTGGGAGGAGATGTGGGTACAGGCAGGCTGACCCTGAGGACAAATGAACGTGTGTGAAGGCAAACGCAGAGGAGCCAGTCAAGAGCCGGCTGCTAAAACTGCTGAGGGAGAAGGTGCGGTGGGCGGTCTCCTGTGCTGAGGCTTGGAGGGGGGACTTTTCCTGACCGCCACCCACCATCTCCTCCTGTAGAGGCTGCATGGAGTGAAAAGGATGGAGCAAAGTCCTCCTTCCCTCTCCTGACCAATCCCAGGGCCCAAGTCCATTTCAAGAACTCACATCCTGTCCTCCACACGCCACTTCAGATAAGCTGAGTCTGCCCACTTGAAGGCACACTCCCCCGAGGAGAGGGTTTTGGGAGTAGGTGGCTGGGGATCTCCTGGCACTAACGAAGCCAGGGCTTCCCCACCCTGCAGGTCACATGGAAGCTGTTTTCCCCCCAGCAGAGGGAGGCCGGTGGTGCGGGCCCCTTTCCCCCTAGCCCGTGATCCTGACGCAGTGGACGGACCCTGAGGGGGGAGCTGCTGGATTCTATTCCCTGGGGTGTCTCACTCGTAGGTGGGAACTAGGATGGCAGGAGGTGGCAGGGGCAGCTGCCTTTGGAGCTTACCAGCTGACAGCTCTGCTCCGAGGCTCCCTGCACTGTAGATGTGGCAGCCCAGGCTCTCAGTGTAGATCTGAGGAGCCCAGGGGCCAGAGAGCTGAGCAGCCTCTTGTTAAACCTCAAAGAGTTCTTTGTTCTATAGCTGAGGACCAAAAATTCAGGGCAGCCGTCTCTTGGCTGGTTGCTTGGAGGTTGCCGGGAGAATCCTTCAGTGAGAGAAAAAGAAGTTTGGACCGAGATCACAAAAAGAAGCCAGTTCTTTTCTGCTTTCTGTTCCTTGCCTGGAGAGAGGCTTTGGCCACTTCCATTTCTTTCTTTCTTTTGGTTTGGAAATATAGAAACAGAGCTTCAAGTTTGCCTTTGGGGATTACCAGCACAGCAACCCTGGGAAGCTTTAAATCCTGTTGCTGCCTGGACACCCCCCCTAGAGATTCGGACTTAATTGGGGTGGGGTGGGACTCCCCAGGGGATTCTAATGTGCCACCCAGGTGGAGGGCCACAGCTTAGAACTGTGTCTATTTTGTGTGTTTCCATCTCTTTTCCTTCCTGGCAGAGTGGGACAGTGGGTACAACCTCTTTGGAGACTCAGCATCTTCACTTGAGGCCCTGGATAAATGGGTCCCTTAACACACTTTGAGGCAGAGCCAAGCTTTGCCGCCATCAGTAAGTAGAGGATGCAAATATCACGAAAGCATCTCCTTGCCTCTGAGCTGTTAATGGTTTTCTCTCCCCATCTAGTTGCACGCGTACTCCTAAGCTTTCTCTGATCAGACTCAATGGGCTTCTTCTTCTCCCACCTCCAGTTCCCTGGGATCTCTCTGTCCTTTGGAGGTAGAAAGACTTTACTGGGGTCCGTGTTTGCCAGCTTCATCAACAATGTGGATGTCCTCGGGGCAGAATGCACCATTGGCCTCCTCTGAAGCCCGTGTGCCTTCCATGTGTTAGATGCTCAATACACATTCACTCATTTACCTCGTCTTCCTGGAGGGCTCTGAGCCTCAGTTTCCTCATCCCTAAAATGGGAATAATATTCACTTTGACGGGCTGATGTGATGATTAAAGTGAACTGGCCACTTTCTGAATCAGGCCATGTTCTAAGCACTTTGTATTAGCCCCCTGGGTCCTCCCAAAACCATAACAGACAGGTCTGATTTTTTTGTCATAGCCAGGAAGAGGAAGCAGCCCAGGGGCCAAGATGGAGTCTGGCCAGAGGGACTTGGAACCTGCCCTGCCTTTCCCGGTGGGCTTGGCGGAATAAATGAGGCCCTCGTTTCACACTCAGCACACTCCTCAGCCATGAGGGGCTCCCTTTCTCCCCAGGGTCCACTCTGCATGCTGTTCTCCCTGACAGCTGCTGCCAGCTGTCACCTTCCTTCATTCCTGCTTTCTGGATAAGTCCAACAGGCCCTGTTTTTCTCTTCTAAGAAGGCCCATTGAGGCAACTCTGTATGTTTTCTTTGACATTTCACCTCTGAGACGAATCATGGCCCCCACCTGGAGGGCAGGTGGTTGCAGGCAGTGTTGAGTCTGACAGCCATTTTCTTCTTCCTAACCATGGACGGTCCTCCTTAAGAACTGGGTCTGCCCCAGAAGAGGTCCCAGTTCTCCCTCCTCCTGTACTTCCTCCCTGCCCTCTCTCTTCCATTAGGAATGTTGATTAGTGGGACACTGGTCACAGGGGACAAAGAGGCATTGGAGGGCTTGCAACCTAATCCCCATGGGATGACCATGGCTAGGTGACAAGTGGAGAGCAGAGGTGCTTGCAAATGCCACTGGTTACAAATCCAGAGCAGGCTTTATAGAGGTGGTCACAGGTGTACCCAGAATTGTGGAGAGAAGAGTGAGTGTGCAGGCTGAGTGAGGAGCATTGCCCAGGCCTGGCGGATGAGAGGGATGAGAGACTTTCGAGGGTCCTGAGGAGTCTGTTGGAGGGCAGACTTGAGCAGAGCGGTGTCCATGACACAAGGTGGGAGAGCAGGCCCAGCTGTCTCTGATTTGGAGGACATGGAGTCTCCACCCTGCAGGCTGTTTATCAAAGGAGGTTTAGAAACCCATCTGTGAGTCCTGAAACTCATATAGAAGGCTGCAGCCAAGACGACAAAAACAGTAAAAAATACGAATACATTGCATGTCAGAGCAGGAAGAATTGTTTCGTGAGATCTGATTGGAGTTCTTTGTATGTACAGATGTGAGTAGGTGCAGGCTGGGTCCCCTCGGAAGATGCATCTCCTCCAGAGGGCTGTCACAACTGGAGGCATGAGGCCAAGGGCCACAGCCCTGTGGAGAAGGGTCCAGGGAAAGTTCTCCAAGCTTCTTGGTCCATCCTGTGACTGCTCTGCTTGGGTGCAGAAAACGGGAGGGGCCCTGCCGCACCCCACACCTGTGGGCTGCTGGCATTTCCTGAGGCTGCTGGTTGTTTGAAGGCTTAACTGCACCCCGCTGTGCAGCCGCTCTTGCTGAGTGCAAAGCATTTTTGAGGGAGTGGGGGTGGGGGTGCAGACTCTCTGCTTAATTAAAATAGGGAGAGGTTGACATGAGGGACCTTTAGTGGTTTTTGATCTCTGTTTCTCTCTGCCTGCTTTCTAACTCGAAGGGGGAAGAAAGCTTTTTCCTACTCCTTCTTCTTCAACCTCTCCCATCTTTCACAGACCCCGCAGGTGCCGCTGGGCGTTCTGCCTTCCCCCTGAGGCCCCTCCTCCTCCATCTTGAAAGGGATGAATTCTGGGTGCAGTTTATACACAGAGTGTTTTGTGCTGGGGGATTAGCTATTCACCCAGATAAATGACCTTGACCTTCTAAAGAGCCTTGGAGGCGTTTGAAAAATATATCTGGTTTCCCTACAAAACAACATTAAGCTATCCCATTGCAAATCTGGAACGTCTCTGTGATACTTGGCAAAAATGGAAGACGTGTAGGCACTGGGGCAAGCACGTGCAAGTTTCAATCCCGGCCAAGGCATTTATTAGCTGTGTGGCCTTGGGAATTTAATTTCCCTGAACCTCTCTTTTCTCACCTGTAAAATAGGTTGTCTTGTGGAGGTATATCGTGAAACGTATTAAACGTCCAGTGTGTGCTTGCTGGGATAAGTTACAGAAAGTTGCAGCCAAGAATTAGGTCATCCACTTAAGTCCCTTTATCTTGCCTGTGGGGAAATTGAGGTCCAAAGACATTAAGCGATTGCTCGCATCAAGTGTTGAAGAGATCAAATAGCTTTGTATTGAGGCCTCCACTGGGTGCCTCTGAAACATGCATCCCTCCCCACCCTTCCCCCTTAATTCCCAGAACACACTGTGTGTTCACAGTAAGTCGTGTGGACCAGCAGAGCATCTGGTCGTGATGGTTTGAGACAGATCCCGACTCTTCTGCAGACCCTTCCATTTCTACAGCCTTTATCTCATTCCAGCAAAGTAGCAACAGTCAGGACAGCCTGGCTCAGCACGAAATCTCTTTTTCAGAGAGGGAAACTGAGGCTCGGGGGATTAAGTGCTCAGTGGAAGTTCATATAGCTAAAGTGATAGCTAGGTGGGTTCCTTTCCAGTGTCTCCTGCTGATAACTGCTGATGGGGCCGGTACGCTGTCACAAGGGAGACAGCAGCCTTCAGTTAAATGCTTAAGTTAAACAGAAGTATCCACAGTGGTTCAACCTGTGAACCTGCTGGCTAGTATCGAAACACACAATGCAGAGCACCTGTGGGGATTACACATCCTCTGTAGACCCAGCACAAGTCCTCTAGGCAACCAGTGGCTGTGAAGCACCAGCTTGGATGGAGCAAGACCAGCATGTTCACCTCACATACTGTCACCTCCCCATAAACCAGCGGTTCTCAACCTGTGGGCCACGACCCACAGGAACTGTATCAAAGGACCAGGGCATTAGGAAGGTTGAGAACCACTGCCCTAGACTATAATGAGGTGCATTGAGTTAAGCTCATTAATCACTTTTGCCTGAGGTTGGCACAGAGCTGGGTCCTCAGCAATTCCCTTACTCAGTGAGTGAGTGTCCAGGGCCTGGTCCTGCACGGAGCTGCACTTGCTCCCTTCCTCAGGGGCTGAGGACAGTGCGTCCAGCCATTCCTTCCTGCTCGTGTAAACCATAAGGTACGTTAAGGGCCTAAGAAAGTAGATCCTAAGGCTTGGGTGCTGTGGGTGCACTAGGGTGTGGTTTCCATGATAATCTGTGATCAGCCACAAGCCGAGCTTAGTGTCCCGAAGGTTTCTAGTGGAAAATACCTAGTAATTATTGAGAATTCTTCAAGGGTCACGCAGTTTGCATGAGTGATCATAAATTATCCTATATAATTCACACAACACTGTCACCCCACTTTGCACATAAGGATCTGAGGTTCGGAGGGATTGAGTCACCTGACTCAGGATCACACAGCTGACAGGTGACCAAGCAAGGAGGAGGTGGGGAGGGGAGACTCTGGCACCCTTATGACAAAAGGTCATGAGAAGGGCATCCTCCTCTTTTTGATTGGCTGGTGGCAGCTAAGAGTAGGCACCTGGGGCTATGTGATGGGGAAGGGTGTGGAGCTTTGACGGTCAGGGCTACAGGGCCCACTGGGGAACCACTGGCCAAAGAAGGCATTTGAAACTGGTGTCTCCTTATAGATCCAACATCCTAAAATTCTGAATTAAGCATTAACATCCAGCGAAGAGGAAGGGTTGATCCCCCATAGTCCCTATAGAGATGGGGAACAACGGGAAGGAGATATGAACATGGGGAGGGGGTGGGGAGTCAGGTGGCCACGATGCCCAGAAGCTGGTGCCTGTCTGGGAAGCTGGTGGTCAATGAGAAGCCTAAAGATCTAAAGATCTGAGTTCCATTCCCTACCAGGCCTCTGACTGACTGTTTTCTTGGGCAAATGACTGCCCCTTTCTTAGTCTCTGAGCTTGTGTAATATGGTGTAGCATCACCTATTACAGAAGGAATATACCACATTACACCAGGTACACAGCGAGCAGCACTAGACAAATGTTATTCCTTCTCCCAAACTGAGCCCACACTCCGCACGATGGCTGGATGGAAGCTGTCTCCTCAGGAAGACTGGGCACATACCTGAGATTGCCACCACCTCCAGGGGTCACTGAGCTCTGTGTTGCCCTCTCCTGATCTTCCCTGAGACACAATTCTGTTCAACTATTGAGCACCTGCTTGGTTTGTGAAACCCTTTTGTCCCCAAGGATGAATACTGGAGACAGACTGATTATTGGTTGTACCCCCACAATTCTATTTCATTTGGCACAAATGTGTCTAAAGTTTGCTGGGAAGGGGCTTCTGGGAAGGTTGTTTTGCTTCCCCGCAATGAGGTTCTAAGTTTGGGATTCAACCATACTACCTTTGGGGGTTGTGAGGATGTGATACTTGGAGCAACAGCTACTAGTTTGTGACTAAGAGGAAAAAGCCGAGACAATCACAGAGGAGCTGACTGGGTAGGTCCAGGGAATGACACTTCTGTTTTGTTTACCTATTACTATTGTAACAGATCACCACAAATTCAGTGGCTTAAAACAACACAGATGTATTCCCTTACAGTTTTAGAGGTCAGAAATCCGAAATTGTTTGATTGTGCTAAAGCTAAGGTATCAGCAGGTCTATTCCTTCCGGAAATGGGCAGGAGAATCCCTTTCCTTGCCTGTTTCTGTTGATAGATTTTTCTGCACCCCTTGGCCTGTGGGGCCTTTTCCATCATCAAAGCACATCACTCCAACTGGCTTCTGCATCATCATCACCTTCTCTCCTGACCCTTCCTGCGTCCCTCCTAAGGATCTTTGTGATTGCCTCAAGCCCACCAAGATAGTCCAGATTGATCTCTTCATCCCCAGAGCCTTCAATTAATCATATCAGCAAAGTCCATTTTACCATAAGGACAATATTCACAAGTTGTAAGAATTAGGATGTGGACGGATTTGGAGGGCCACTGACAAGGCCTGGGACACCATGCCTTGGGGCCTCTCTTTAGGTCAAGACATTCTTACTGGTGCACTAGTAAATATTTAAGAACTGGCTTTCTGGCTCGGTGCCTATAGCTCAACCGACTAAGGCGCCAGCCACGTACACCTAAGGTGGCAGGTTCGAATCCCCAGCCCGGACCCGCCAAACAACAATGACGGCTGCAACCAAAAAATAGCCGGGCGTTGTGGCGGGCGCCTGTGGTGGGCGCCTGTGGTCCCAGCTACTTGGGAGGCGGAGGCAGGAGACTCGCTTGAGCCCAGGAGTTGGAGGTT
>CAUYTI010151250.1:0-13814 GCA_963575145.1 Galago senegalensis
CATTACAGCTCACAACAACCTCCAACTCTTGGGCTCAAGCGAGTCTCTTGCTTCCGCCTCCCAAGTAGCTGGGACCACAGGCGCCCGCCACAACGCCCGGCTATTTTTTGGTTGCAGCCGTCATTGTTGTTTGGCGGGTCCGGGCTGGGGATTCGAACCCTCCACCTTGGGTGTACGTGGCTGGCGCCTTAGCCAGTTGAGCTATAGGTGCCAAGCCTAAAATTTATAATTTTAAAAGAGAAAAAAAAAAAACCTTCCCAAACTAGAAATAGAAGGGAATTTCCTAAATCTGATAATATCTGACCTGATAACTCTGTAGCAAATACTATACTTTTACAGGTGAAACTATCAGAAACTTTCTCCTTAAGATTGATAAGATAAGAAAGTCTGCTACTACCACGGCTGCTAAAATGTTTTTCTGAGAGACCTGGCTTGTGTAGTAAGGAAAGGAAAACAAATAAAACAGAACATATAAGGATTGGAAACACAAAAACAAACTTTGTCATTCACAGATGATATGATCAGTACATAAAAAATGCAAAGAACCTGCAGATAAACTATTGGAATTAATAAGAGAGTTTAGCAGGATTGCTGAATACAAAAATCAATCTTAAAACATTGTTAGGTAATACTATTAGTAGCCACAACAATTAGGAAAGGACAATTTTAGGACAGCAGTGTAATAGGAGCCTCTAATGTCTCCCCTCCAACCCTGCCCAGCGATCATTGTCTCCTGGTATGTATACTTTGTGTAGTTGCATCTCCTTGTATGGGGTGGATTTAGTGACTCATTTCTAATGAATAGAAGAAATCATGAGATGTCACTCCTGATATTAGGTTATAAAAAGACTGCAGCTTGCATCTTGAGTTCTCTCTCTCTCTCTCTCTCTCTCTCTCTCTCTCTCATCACTTGCTCTGAGAGAAGCCAGCTGCCATGTCATCACCTGCACCAGTCAATCCCTCAGCTGAGACCACAGCCCTGGCCTTCAATTTGATTGAAACCTCCTCAGAGACCTTAAGCAAAGGCCACCCTGGCTTCCAGGCCCACAAAAACTGGGAGATAAGAAATGATTGTTATTCTAGCCACTGAGTTGTGATAACTAACACAACCACCATTTATAACACTTCAAAATATATCAAGTACTAAGAAATGAATCTAACCAGAAATATGCAAAATTCAGATTAAATTCTAAAGCTTAGTTAAGAGACAATATCACACAGTGGCTGCCTGGTAAATGACAGAGCTGGTATTTCTGAACATTGAGAGAAGAAGTGACTTTTCAATAAATGGTGCTAGAACAGTTGGGTGTCTCTATGGGAAAAAAATAAATTTGACCCTGGCACACACCAGTCACAAAAATATCAAGTAAGGACCTAAGAGTGAAAAGCTATAAAGCTTCTAGCAATAACACTACAGGTAGACTTTGATGCAGGGAAGGCTATCTTAGACAAACACAAAAAACACTAATCACAAAGTTTAACAATTAGACTATAGTAAGCTGAAGAACTTTCGTTCATCAAAAGACAACAGGAAAAAAGATGAAAAAGGCAAGTTACAGAATAGGAGAAAAAGACATTATATTTGTCTATAAAAGAGTTATATTTGTAATAATATAATTTACCAAGGGGTGGTATCCAGAATACATAAATATCTTTGACAAATCAATAAGAAAAAAAATGAAGAGGCTAGCACAGTGGCTTACACCTGTAATCCTAGCACTCTGGGAGGCCAAAGCAGGTGGATTGCCTGAGCTCAGAAGTTTGAAACCAGCCTGAGCAAGAGCAAGATCTCATCTCTGCTGGGCACAGCGTCTCACTCCTGTAATCCCAGCACTTGGGAGGCCAAGGTGAGTGGATTGCCTGAGTTTACAGTTTCAAGACCAGCCTGAGCCAAAGCGAGACCCCCATCTCTAAAAAATAGCTGGGCATTGTGGTGGGTGCCCATAGTCCCAGCTACTTGGAAGGCTGAGGCAAGAGGATCACTTGAACCCAAGAGTTTGAGGTTGCTGTGAGCTAAGGCTCCACGGCATTCTACCAAGGGTGACTAAGTGAGACTAAGTGAGTCTAAAAACACACACACACACACACAAAAAAAAAACAAAGAAACAAAAAAAGACTCCATCTCTAAAAACAGACGGGCGTTGTAGTGGGCCCCTGTAGTTCCATCTACTCCAGATACTTGAGGATTGCTTGAGTCTGAGTTTGAAGTTGCTGCGAGCTATAACACCACAGCACTCTACCCAGAGCAACAAAGGGAGACTCTGTCTCAAAAAAGAGAGAGAGAGAAAGAAAGAAAAGGAGAGAAGAAAGGAGAGGAGAGGAGAGAAGGAAAGGATGAAGAGCAAGACTTGGTGCAGACAATCTATCTAGAAGGTGTGCCAGGAGCAGGAGTTGGGGGGAGAGCGACATTGAGACAGGGGAGGTGGAAACCCCAGTACAAGGGCATTGTCAAGGTGGCTGCTATAGCCCTCCAAGACTCGGAGAGCTTCAGAGTTGTTCCCATGAAGGCTGGAAGCAGGAACATTTCTCCACATCCCAAGCTTTTCCACATTGCTGGAGGCAGCCTCGGGTAGAATGTGGAAAGACTGGCTCTCTGGCTTTGGGAGGTTTCCCCACTACACAGTGACTGGAACTGGAGTGACGCTGGCACCAAACAAGTCTACTACAAACAATCCATAGGAAGCCGGCAAAGGCTTTGAATAGGCGCTTTAAAAAAAAAATAGAGGAAATCCAACCAGCCCATAAATACACGCTGTAGAAATGAAACTTAAAATAACAATGAAATACCATGGCACACCCACCAGATTGCCAAAAATTAGCAATACCGAGTGTGGCTCCCCTGGAGGAATGGGGACACTCATCCACAGCTGGGTGGGATCATAAGTTTGTCCCACCACTTCAGAAAACTGGCATTATCTAGTAAAGTTGTGATACCTAAGCCACACATGTGACCTGGGGCCTAGATATTCCACTACCAGACATTTAGCCTGGAGAAATGCACACGTGTATATATCACCGCTCTCCTGTAGGAAGGCTCATAGCAGGTGTGCTCAAAATAGCCCCAACCTTTACACGTCCTGGACGTCCACCAGCAATGAACGTGAATAAACTGCGTCCACACACAACACAGATGACTCTTAGAGACATAACGGTGAGTGAAGGAACGTGGATTTCATTCATATGAACTTCCAAAACAAAACTGTAAAGGAGAGATGCAGATACAGGAAGTAAAACTATAAATGTAAATAAGGGAGGGATCCCTCCATGTGTCAGGGTGGTGTCTGCCTCTCCAGCACCCGGCGGTGTGTGATGGAGGAAGGGGGCCAGGGCGCCTGGGCTGGTGGCAATGTTTTCCTTCTTGACCTGGCTGGAGGTTACGTGGGGATTTGTGTTATGGGCTTTGTTGAACTATGTGTACTGTGTTATCCCGAGTATTCTCTGTAGTTCAATTTTTTTAACATTAAAAAATAAAATAAATAACTAAACCAACCCAATACACACCACCAGTTCTCTTCCCCCTCTTGGGTACAGCCTGTTACCCAGGAACCCCACCCACCCAAGCATCAGCCAGGCATCAGCCTCGATAGCACCCCACCCACCCCAGCTCCTGTGTGAGCGACACCTCCTGACACCTCCCAGAGCCTCACCCCTCCCTCTATGCCAGCAGTCCACAGGCCCCTTGGGGGGGTGGCTCATCACCATCTATCCAAGGACAACTAAGGATAGCTACTCCTCCAAAGATGGCTTTCCAACTTGTCTCTACGCCCTACCAGAGGGACCTTCTGAAACACCTACTTAGATTGGGAACTCTCCTGGTCAAAGACTTTCATTATCTCCCTACTACCCAGGCCCAGAACCCATCCCCTTCTTATATCCCTCTGGCCCATTCCACCACCACCCTGATCACCAAGCCTAATCTCCTGCACTGTCTCTCCCTTCCTCCCCTGCCCCTACCCAACCTTCTAAATCAACACTGAAATCTTGGTTTACAAGTCCACTCTAATGGGAAAGCTTCTCACCCCACTCTAACAACCTGAGCCAGGAAGGCTGGAGAGCATGGAGGGGGAATGTAAGAGACCCACAGGCTCAAACTGAGGAGCTCAGCAGTGACCACAATGAAGTTTAAACCAAGGCCCATTCCCCATTTCCCTTCTATCCTTTGGTTTAACCCAAGGATATTCTCCACAAATGACCACTGAATTTCCTGCCCCATGCAAGGGATGGGGAGCTTTAATGTTTAATGTAATGTAAAAAATGATAAGGAAATGTGATATTTTTGCACTCACAAATCTTTTTTTTTTCTTTGTCACCCTTGGTAGAGTGCCATGGCCTCACAGCTCACAGCAACCTCCAATTCTTGGCTTTAGGCAATCCTCTTGCCTCAGCCTCTCGAGTAGCTGGGACTACAGGCAGCCGCCACAAAATAGCCACCTGGTTATTTTTTGTTGCAGTTTGTCCGGTGCCAGGTTTGAACCTGCCCCCCCTTGGTATATGGGGCTGGCTCCCTACTCACTGAGCCACAGGCACCACCTGTACTTCCAAACTTGTCCCCACAGTTCTCACTATGTTATCCCTGTCTGGAACCTCTCCAGTTCCCACCAAACAGTGAGCTCAGGATGGGGTGGCAGAAGCCCATGCTGGGTCTCTTCCCCGTACGGATACTTTGGGCTGAGCAAGGGCCTCAGACAGAAGGTAGATGGACAGACGTTTGAACAGCTACATGGATGAACGAAGGGACACATGGGTGAATAAAATAACAATGGACAGACATTAGGATGGACAGAGGATCAGTCAGAGGAATGGATGAAGGAAGGAAGGATGAACAGAGATGGATGACGGGTCAAAGACAATGGATGGATAGGTAATCAGATGAATGTCTGGATAAAGGAACAAATGGATGAATCGGATGAACGAACGGAAGATAAAGGAATAATGCACAGCAGACAAAATGATGGACGAATGGATGGACAGGTGAACAAAGGGATAAGGATGGGTGGATGAAAGAACAATGGACAGCCCAGCAGACAGGTGTTCGGACTAACTAATTGCCTTCTTTAACAGAGCTGGCAAAGCCAAATCTGGACCTCAAACGCTCTTCTGCTGGAAAGGCCCCACCTCATAGTTGGCAGGGAAGTAATCACCACCCACAGGCGCTGGGAGCAGGTAGGACAAATGAGTGGCCAATCCTGACCCCTGGAGGTCACAATGGGAATGACCATCCCAGAGCCTGACTTGGCTGCCGGCGCCGTGCCTGGCCAGCTTGGGAGGAGGGAAGGGAAAGTTCAGGCAGACTGATCTTCTGGCATGGAGGCTGAGGCGCCCATCAAAGCATTCTTGGGGTTTTTTTGCCACTTTGGCCTAATAGCCCTGGCGATGGAGGCCCATTCACTGTTAGGGCGAATGTATCCTGCTCTGTCAACTCCCTTACATTGTAAACCTGTCTTTCTTTTCCTCCATAAACCTTGTTTCATATTTGCCTTAAAAAATAAATAAATAAAAGTTCTTGGTCACAGTTTGCCAAAACTATAGTGCTAGACATGGGACTAGGGGTTGCTCACACTCTGAAAGGCCTATTCTTGGCCCAGCCCTGTTAAGACATCAGCTAGAGAGTTGCTGCAGACATGCATGGAAAGTGACTAATAACAGCCCCCATTTCTGCATTGCTATCGTGCTGGGCAGTGCGCCAGGCCACTCACCCCTTTCTTGTCAGCCCTTGAAGTAACAGCTAGGATAATCCCCATTTTACAGGTGAGAAGACAGAGTCTCAGAGAATCCAAGAGGCTTACCCAGGTCTGTGGTGAGTGAGAGGAAGAGCCGATTTGAACCCAGACTGCCTAGCATGCATGACCACCTTGCTTCCTGCCTCCCTGATGGACCCTGCAGAGAGGATAACTGAGTTTGATGTTCTGAGCACCTGGGTGAAAACACACCGTATAAACACACACAGCCCCTGGGACACCTCAGATATCACCATCCGGTGGGGTCCCTTCCCACCCTCACGGTGATGAGATGGAAACGAAATCTGGTTCGGATCTCAGCCTCAGCACTGAGTAGCTGGGTGACCTTGGACAAGCCACTTAACCTTTCTGTGCTTCAGTTCCTCGCCTGTGTTAGTAGCATGACACTAACTTACCTCACAGGGCTGTTGTGAAAATTAATATTTAGAGTATCTGATACATGGTAGGTGTTTCCTCTTATCATCCATCAGTAGGGAGAAAATGAGACTCAGAGAAGAAAAAGCCTGAGCCCTTAGGAGGCAGCAGTTCTCTGCCTCCACACTTTCTTTAATCATTTTTCTCAAACAAGACGGAATCATATCACTCTTCTCCTTAGAAACCCCCACCTTTGCCTGCAAATAAAATGCAAATTCCTAGGCTGGGCCTGGTGGCTCACGCCTGTAATCCAGCACTCTGGGAGGCTGAGGTGGGTAGATCGCCTGAGCTCAGGAGTTTGAGATCAGCACGAACAAATTGAGACCTAAAATACAAAAACTAGCTGGGCGTTGTGGCAGGTGCCTATAATCCCAGCTACTCGGGAGGCTGCAGCAAGAAGATTCCTCAAGCCCAAGAGTTTGAGGTTGCTGTAAGCTATGATGCCACGACACTCTACCCAGGGCTACAAAGTAAGACTCTGTCTCAACAATAACAACAAAAAACCTCCAAATTCCTGATTGTCCCTTAATCCACTCCTTTTCCCCCAACAAGTATCCTCCTGTTTGTGTATCAGTTATTGCTCTGGGTGTTTAGGTGCTTTGGTAAATATTATTTACTTTTTCTTGGCTTACCACATTATTTTAGAAGGTCTTAATGACTATTCAATTTTATCCACTTAAGTATTGAATAGCCCGTCTTGTGAGCTGATCTTACATGTCGCCACCATCATACGCATATCAAGTCCCACACACACACACACACGCACACACACACGCACACACGCACCTGCATCCATTTGTGTTCTCTCTTTTCTATTCCTCATGTGTGTTAGTAGCTTGGTTTATCACTGTGACAATCTCTAAATCTATGGGGATTTTTAATTTTTCTTATTACCCTATAACTTCATTGCATTGTGGTTGTAGACTGTGCTCTATAAAATACAGGTTACATGTTCTGTGATCTGAAGACCTAAAATCTGAAACGCTCCAAAATCTGAAACTTTTTAAGCCCTGAGGTGACATTTATGGGAAATGCTTATTGGAGCACTTCAGATTTTGAACTTGGGGGTTAGGGATGCTGAACTGCTAAGTATATAATGCAAATATGAGAAAATCTAAAACCTAAAACACTTCAGGTCCCAAATCTTTTGGGTAAGAGCTACTCAACCTGTATCCATTCTTAGAAACTTTTTGGGATTTGTCTTCTAATCTGGTATAAAATCAATTTTTGTAAGTGGTCAGTGATTGTTTCAGAAGAACCAGACTGTGGGACATAGAATTCAATTATTGTCCATTAGAGCAAGTTCATTACTAATGGTGTTCAAGGCTTCTATATCTTGGTTAATTTTTTCAGCTTTTCTATTAGTAGTGAAGAGAAGCATTTGAAATATCAGATGCTAATAGTGCATTCGTCAGTTTCTCTCTGTTCTTTATTTTTGAGACAGAGTCTCACTCTGTCACCCAGGCTAGAGTGCAGTGGCATCATCTAGCTCTGCAACTTCAAATTCCTGGGCTCAAGTGATCCTTCTGCCTTATTCTTCCAAGTAGCTGGGACTACACACTACACCTGGCTAACTTTTAAAGATTGTTTTGTAGAGATGGGGTTGCTCAGGTTGGTCTCAAACTCTTAGGCTCAAGTGATCCTCCTGCCTGGGCCTCTATCCCAAAGTGCCTGGATTACAGGCGTGAACTACCATGCCTGGCCAATTCTATTAATTTTGAAAAGCCAAGGTTATTGACGCAAATTTTAAACACAATAAAATTTATTTTTAAAATGAACAGGTCTGTGAATTTTGCTAAAAAACAAGCAATCACCACTACTCTCAAAATACATATTTTTATCACCTTCAGAAGTCCCCCCATAAACTTGACAAACTCTCCCTCCCTGCGGTTAGCATTCACAGTGATAAGTCCCATGCACAGCACGTACCCTCGATACGGTGTGATAGGGAGGCCTCTTCATCTCTGGGCTCTGCCTCCCCCAAATCAGTAACGCCAGTCAATTCATAAGAAAAACATCATGAAAATCCCAACTAAGGGGCACTCTACAAAATGCCCGACCGGGACTCTTGACAGCTAACTGCTCTCCATCTGGCAGCTGAGACAAAGGCAGTCATGATACAGAGAAACACCTTCTGCATGGGGGAAGGCAGGGGGCGGTGAAGCTGAAAGAAGGCCTCACCCTAGATTTGGAGGCCAGGGACCGTTTCCCAGTCCAGATCAAGGGCAATGGGGATGTGCAAAGCTGAGGCTTTAAGGACATGTCATCATCATTCCACAAATGAAAAGCACAGGCGAGGGTGTTCAGACAAAGAGGACGGCCCCAAAAAACGAGAAGGAAGCTACTCGGTGAACTGCAAGGGCTTCATTGTGGGAGGATGGAGGAGGAGAATGAGGAGGGAGTCGGAAAGGGAGGCACAGGCCAGACCCCCTCAGCCCTCTAAGCTTCTGTGGAGCTTAGCAATCAAAAGGGTTTCACTAGGAGAGGACACGGGCAGTCTGCAGGATAGAAAACTCCTTCTGGCTTCTGGGTCAAGTTGGAACTGGGAGTGCGGAGGCAAGGAGGCCAGCACTGAAGCTGTGTAGGAGACAGAGGCTAGGTCTGCTGCAGGTCGCTAGCAGGGGTGGAGCACCCCTATGGCAGACCCCTTGGAGTTTCTGGTGGTGGCTTTGACTGGCAGGAGAAACATGAGGAGGAAAGGCCTCAAGTGACATAGGCTGTAAACAGTGAGGCTCGTGATGGGCAGAAGGCTTCTCCATCAGCATAGGCTGAGTGGATTTGAAGAGTGAAGACTCCACACCCCGGACTCCTAAGCCAATGCTCTTTTCAACTAGGGTTGCCAGGTTCAGCAAAAAAAAAAAAATAAATAAACATATAGGATCCACAGCTAAATTTGAGTTTCAGATAAACCACAAATGATATTTTAGTATATTTTGAGGACTGGGGATCTTATATTTCCTCTGGCAACCCTACCCTCAACATGGGCACACACACACTCATGCACACATCCTTTCTGAAATAAATGTAACAAAAGGACCCAGAAACTTTCCGTGGTGGCACCCGTAGCTCAGTGGATAGGGTGCTGGCCACATACACTGAAGCTGGCGGGTTCAAACCCAGGCCGGGCCAGCTAAACAACAATGACAACTGCAAGAACAACAAAAAAATAGACTGGATTGTGGTGGGAGCCTGTAGTCCCAGCTACTTGGGAGGCTGAGGCAAGAGAATTGCTTAAGCCCAAGAGTTTGAGGATGCTGTGAGCTGTGACACCAAGGCACTCTACCCAGGGCGACAGCTTCAGATTCTGTCTCAAGAAGAAAGAAGAAGAAGGGAAGAAACTTCCTAATCTACGGCCTCTCTAGCATCTACTTGTCATCCCTTTGCCCAGTGCCTTTTCACAGGCCCTGGCCCTGGAACAAAATTCCCAGAATCCACCCCATTCCATCCTCTCCCCTGGTATGGAAGCCCCCTAACCCCAGGGCCCGATCTGGGATAGGCTGGGACTCTGCTGGGAGCTGCTGGGAGTGGGAAGAGAGCGGGAGGGGCCCAGGAGGCACCTGGGAGGGACCCGGCCTCTCTCAGTCCCTCCCTACATTTGGGTAAGGCATTTCCAGGAAGTGGTCCCTGCCCAGAGCGTGGACCCCAACGGGGCTGAGGGCCACAAGCTTGAGGCTGTTTCCTGGAACCACCAGACTCATCCCATGTCAATGTGGCCACATCCTCCCTCGGGCAGCCCTGGGCTTGGTAGGGTCTAAGAGGTGAGGGACTGGCCTGGCCTTGGGGGCTTCCAGGCAAGGTCCTCCTTCACTGGGCTGCAGACCAGCCACAGTGGGAGCTAGGTCACTCTCCCCAGAGGTGCCCACAAGAAAGGCTAAAGGTTTCCAGATCCCTCAGCACCCTCATTAGTTCGGTGACCTACCCCAACATCCTGAGAGCCTGATGCAACTCAGAACTGGGTTAAACCAGGGCCACTCAGATGGGTGCCCACCCATCACCCTGATGAAGGGCAGGGAGGCTCTGTCTGCAGTCAGCATGGGAAAGAGGCCTTCTCAATGGGGGAGTAGGGAGATGTCATAGAAGACAGGATAAATGACCATCAGGAGTTTCAGGAGATCAGAAGACAGGGGAATTGGAAAGTGGGACATGTGGCAACAGGCTAGAGGCTGCACTATGTGGGGAATATCCCTAGAACAGCAGAAAGCCAGTAAGGCTGGAGCAGAGGCCCCTCTGGGGAAAGAAACTGAGGCTTGATAAGATGTCCCTAGGGAGGGGCTGGTCCTGTCAGGGTGCACAGACCTGGGCCTGGAGCTCAGACAGGTATCCTCTGAGACTCAGTTGACACTCTTAATAATAATAGCAAAAATACTAACAATAACAATTTTAATAACTTATTGAGCACTTACCCTGTGCCAAGCCTCTTTATACGGATTCTTTCATCTAATTTTTAAAATAAGTAAAAATATATATTAAAAAAATTAAAATTTTAAGATAAGTATTATTATTGCTCCTATTTTACAGATAGAAAAACTAAGGCACAGAGAGGTTGAGTGATTTGTCCACAGTCACACACCTAGCAAATGGCAGAGCTGGTTTGTGAGCCCAGGCAGTCTGGCTCCAGAGCCTGCACCTGCCTCTCAGCACCTGGTGAAGAGCTATTTGCATCCAGATATGTTCGGAAGGGCAGAGGATGCCTCTGGGAGAACTTTTCTCCAGGGGGAAATCCTGCTCCAATTCCTTCCCTGTGGCATTCAAGATCCTAAAATCTGTCTGCTGGCCTGGGTGGGACCCTGAGTGTCTTGTGGCCTGTGCCTCTCTAGTGCCAGATACACTGGGGCACAGCCCCCCAAGAGTGACAGCACACAGCTGCATGGGGAAAAGAGACAAATCGCTGTGTGAATGGGGTTCGTTCTTCCTTCTGCTGGTCAGTCAGCAGGCACAGTCCTGCGGGAATGGGGTTCTCCAGCAGGAGCATCATGTCCGCAGAAGGTGACTGCAGCAGTTTTGAAGCCGATGGCCTCTTAGCACATGCCAATAGCGCCTCTTGGTGTTCATTCTTGGAAAAGCACTGACTTCATGAGTTGACTCCCAATTGGGCCAGACAGGCAGGTCTTAGGGGCAATGGTAACTTTGCAACTGTGGTCTGAGCTTGGGATTTAAGATCCCACCCTCATGCCTACCAGGTGGGATTAAATCCTGTCCAATCATCAAATAGTCAGTCACTGGGACCCAGCTGGCTCAGCTGGAGGGGAAAAAGGCCCTCCCCTCTCACCCGCTGATCTAAGTGGCCTACAGGGGATTAAGCAGCACTGCAGAAAGAGCCTCTGGAAAGAACTGAACTTAGGATCTCTGGGTGACAGTGGTATTGGAGTTTAGACCTTCTGAGCAGGGCTGGACTTCCCCCTCTTTGGGAGACTAGGCTTGGACTTAGAGTCGTTATAATTTGAAGAATTAAAGGAAAAGAGGCCCAAGGCATAGGCTAGGAAGATCTCAGACACTGGCTGGATCTCTGAGCATTGGGCTGGGAGGCGACTTGGCCCTCCCCAGGAGAAAGGTAGCAGGGCCAAGCATGTGCTTCTGGGGCGGGCTAGTTGAGATCCTGCCCCCAACAGGTAGGCGGAAGTTGTAGAATTCTCACTCCACCCTGACACTGTCCCCACTGATCTTATTCAGTCTTTACAAAGCTCCTGAGTTAGGCAAGACTGAGCACTTATCCCCATGTCACATATGTGGAAATTGAGGGTCTGTAAGAAATGACAGGCCCAAGGTCATACAGTGAGATTCAGAGCCAGGCCTTGAAACATGGCCTCCTGATGCCCAGGCTAGTGCTCTGCCCACATGCCTGGCCAGCTGGGCCCAGGTACCAGGACAAAGTTTGCTGCCCCCAGGTGGGGTTGGCCCTGACATGGAACAGAATGTCAGGGGACAGGAGAACAACACTCTGGCCTCAGTGCCTAATGGAGGTAGAAAAGGCTCCCAGGGGGACACAGTGGCCTCGGACGTCCAGCAGCAGGCCTGCCGCCTTCTTTAGTGGGAGCCAGGGCCCTGGTCTGGAGGTAGCTAGAGAGGCTGAGGGCTCCAGGCCTGGAAGCCCAGACTACGGCATTGTCTGGGAAGAGCTGAAGGCCTCCATCTCTGCTTGGGCCTCTGCCTCTGAGTGGCACCTCTGGCAGCAAAACCACAGGAA
This sequence comes from Galago senegalensis, assembly GCA_963575145.1. NCBI lineage: Eukaryota > Metazoa > Chordata > Mammalia > Primates > Galagidae > Galago > Galago senegalensis. The sequence goes on from CAUYTI010151250.1 coordinate 12,337, forward strand.
GAGGAAGAAACCTGCAAAGAAAAGGCTGGTTGGTGGGAGCATCGTGGGGCAGCAGGGGGCCTCCCCGACCAGAATCTACCACCTCCTTGGCTGTAGTGAGCTGAGCCTCGCTGGGGCTCATGGGTAACTCCCAGAATCTCTTACCACTGATGGCCCCAAGGGCAAAGCTTAGGAGCTGGAGGGCCTAGCTGCAGCTGTCTGTAGGGTGCACTTTGTGCAAATTAGAAGGCAGCACCCTTTCCTCTGGGCAGAGGCAGCCCCCTGCCAGTGGGCTAGTGTAACTGTGGACTGGATTTCAGGCCCCCCCCACCTCCTTTACCTGAAGCCCTCTGGCAGTGAACATCCCACCAGCTATACACTCCTCTGCCCTGTGACATCCTCTGGGCTGCCCACCACCTACCGTAGAGCGAGTTGAAGATGGTGAAGAGGAACAGCTGGGGCAGCCGGAAGACACCAAAGGAGAAGAAGGCCAAGGCCCAGGTGGTCCCCAGCAACATGGTGAGGCCCAGCACAGTGACAGTGTCCCGACAGGCCCGTGCACCCTGCCCCTCCACCCGCGCCCGCAGCCTGCGCAGGGCCCGCAGTGCCCAGGCCAGCACTACCAAGTTGAAAAGGGACGTGAGGCCGCCGTAGCCCATGACCAGGATGCTGTGTACCACGGGGTTCCGCACCCAGCACCTGCAGAGAAGAGTGAAGTACAAGGCTCGCTGTGGCTCTGAGGGCAGCCAGGGAGACCAGAGTCACTCTGACCTCTGGCCCATCTCCAACTTGGCCCAGTCTCCTGGCTAAGACCCCATTGTTTCCTCCCTAAAACTGCACAATGTATAGCCCCTCACCCAGCTGTCCAGCCAAGCCACCACAATAGGACACACCTGTCACCTTCGTCCCTTTCTGAAGCTCTACCATGTCCACCTTTCCAGTCACAGCAGTTTGTGTCATACCTCTATACTTTTTTTGAGCTCTCAGAACTGGATGGTTCCTGGGTTTTTTGTTATTGTTGCTGAGACAATCTCACTCTTGCCTGAGGCTCATGAGTGCCATGGCCTCAGCCTAGCTCACAGTAGGTGGGACTACAGGCACCCACCACCTGGCTTATTTTTCTCTTTTTAGTAGAGATGGAGTCTCACTCTTGCTCAGGCTGGTCTTGAACTCAAGCAAACCACCCACCTCTGCCTCCCAGAGTGCTAGGATTACAGGTGTGAGCCACTGTGCCTGGCCTGCGTCCATGTTTTTATCCCCTTGAAAACTCTCCCTCTCTCCTTTCTTTTTTTTTTTTTTTTTTTTTTTTTTTATACAGATCCAAAAAAATTACCCCAGGGTAAAGTTCCATGGCAATAAACAGAACAACAACCAACAACACCAGGGCAAAACCCAAAAACGGTACCACAGGGTATAGTGCCAGTGCAAAACACCCCACACCAAACACCCAAAACAGGGCACAATCCACACCCATGCCCCCGCCCACCAACTAACAGGGT
>CAUYTI010151253.1:0-29435 GCA_963575145.1 Galago senegalensis
GTGGTCCCAGCTACTTGGGAGGTGGAGGCAAGTGACTCGCTTGAGCCCAGGAGTTGGAGGTTGCTGTGAGCTGTAATGCCACGGCACTCTACCCAGGGGGACAGCTTGAGGCTCTGTCTCAAAAAAAAAAAAAAAAAAAAAGAACATCATTATTAATACTTATACACCAAAAAGATTCATCAGGTATAATAACAAGAAAGTATTCATTGTCCTGTGATGTTATATATATATATACACACACATATGCTTTTTTTTTTTTTTAAGGACAGAATCTCACTATGTCATTCTTAACTCCTGGGCTTATGCGATTCTCTTGCCTCAGCCTCTCGAGGAGCTGGGACTACAGGTGCCCACCACAATGCCCAGCTATTTTTTTGTTGTAGATGTCATTGTGTTTAGCAGGCCCAGACTTGTTTTGAACCCTCCTCCCCTGGCCTGCACCCTAGCAGCTGAACTATAGGCACCAAGCCAATATAATAATTTTTCTAAATAAAAAATAGAAAGCCAATGAAAATAATGAAGTCTCAATATCTACATAATGCCACCATCTTACTTGCAAGAAAACATGACCTAGTAGCTGTATGATAAAGTCTAGGAAAAGAATGTCTATTGCCCAATGCACCACTTTCAGTCTGCTATTGAATACAATTTATAACTTTCTATTCTTTGATGTGTTTTATTCTATTACGGAGTTATTAAGCATATACCACATGTTTGTGATTGCAAATTGCAATTAGCTCTAAAAACAAAGGCAAGGTTGAAAAGAGATTATCACAGGAGGATTTAACCTAGATTTGGCAGTAAGAGGGCATTTCCTTGAAGAAGGAAGATCCAACTCAATGTCTAAGGATATTGAACAATTATCCAACAAAAATATGCAGAAAATAGCACTCTGTATACAAAGAGCATGTGCAAAAGATGGCCATTGGTTAAACTATATGCCTGATCTCTGAAGAAAGTCTATTGTCATCAAATTGAAATGAAAAAAACAATACAAACTAAATTTCTTAATATGTCAGAAAAATACTAATCAATAAGCAGGTGATTCTGAAAAGTGCTAATATGATGATTGACAAATAATTTGAAACTACCTCTACTCTCAAACATTTTAAAGCATCTCTATTAGCTAATATAAAATTGTAATTATTCCTACAGAAAAATATTCCAAGATGAAAGATTAAAGTGCTCCTTCACATCTGTGGCCTGTTTTCTTTTACAGTGTGTATTTACATGTAAATGTAGGTACTTTATATGTATCAATAGTTCTATAATCAGTTAACAACTGATAGAGGCTTTGGTTTTTATTTTCATTTGCTTGTTTTAGTGGTTGCTAGAAAAGCATACCATCTATTTTTTATTTTAACAAAATCATTTTGATCCAAACAAAGCTGACTAGCATAATCTGATTTGATTCATTAACTTAAGAGATCTGCAGTAGTATTCAGTAATAAGGCCTCCACATTCACTCACCACTCACTGATTCATTCAGATCAACTTCCAGTCTTGCAAGGTCGTGGTAAATGCTCTACACAGAGGTACCATTTTTTATCTTCATACCATATTTTACTGTGCCTTTTCTGTGTGTACATATGTTTAGATATATAGAAACTCCCCTGCCTGATAGATTACTGGGCCACTTTCCATATAAAGACAATGAATAAAAATGTCTAGACCAGGCATATTTAAAATATATAGTGTTTAATAATATCATAAAGGAAAAGACATGCTACAATTATAAAGAAATTTTAGTAAAACAAAAAGAAGAAAAAGAACACAGAATCCCACCAACAGACATGGTAACCAGACACAAATAGTACCACAGACAAAATTCAAATTTTGGCCATATATTCTCTGATGAATTAAGATTTTAGTAAAACAATCATTTTGGTAAAGGGAGACCACCATACAGAAACAAAAGGCAACGTAAGAGTAAGATAAAAATGGAGGCCATAAACAGGAATACAGAGAGAAGTGAATGAAAAAGTGGAAAAAATGTCACCACAGCTTACAGCGATGAAGGTAAACTAGGAAGAAGCACCAGGGGAAGGGCCCTTAGAAAACACAGCAGAAGGCAGAGTGGCCAGGAAAAAAATCAAGCAGAAGGAAATGAAAATAAAATAGAAGTTGAACAATATACGAAAATAAATAATAGAAGGAAATGAAATGAAAGCAGAAGGAAATGAACATAAAAGTTGAACAATATAAGAAAATAAATGATAGGATTGGAATACAGGCAGAAGTGGATAGCACATGTATAATTGGAGTGTACAAACAAGTCAAAATAATGTAATAGAATACAATTTAAACATATATAATGTCAGTAGTAATCAAACATACAATTAAAAAGAATTAGTGAAAGGAAAGACCATTTGGCTAAAGAAGGAAATCACAGTTCTTTGTGGGAGAAATGCAATTGGGGTTCATAATTTTTTTCCAGAACATAGCAGTGTTCAAAGAAGGTGAAGCAAATTCCAGAAGAAACAACATCACCAGAGACGTTATATTAGTGCAAACTTTCATCAGATATTTTTGAGATACAGAGAGAGATAAATCTCCATAACAGGACAACATATTTTATCAATGAGTCTGTGTGAAACAGGCACTCATACTGCTGGTATAATTACTAACTAATGTCAAAATTTATAAAAGTTTTCTAGCGAATATCAATCAATTAAAAAATGTATACCTTGGAAGAGCAATTTTACATACAGGAATGTATGTTTATAATATTCATATATGAAATGATGCATTTTCAAGTGTATTCAGCTCATTGTAATACAGTAAGACTGGAATCAACATAAATACATCAATTCTTTGTACCTATCTAATGATGTAAATATATGGTGAAGTTTTGTATGTGCTCATGTAGAAATAAATAAATTTAAAAGTACAGAATGGTGTGAATGTTATACAGTCCTTCCTTGAAATCCTTAGGAGATTGGTTTTGGATCCAAGAGACACCAAAATTAAAGGATGCTCAAGTCCGCTGTTAGAAAATGGTTTAATTCATAGTATTTATACATAACCTACGCCATTATCCATGTTCTTTATCTCCAGATTAGTTGTAACACCTACTACAGTGTGATACCATGGAAACAGTTGTTATATTGTATACTTTGGGGAAAACTTATATCAGAATAAAGGCTCCACATTATCAATACAGACTCAAGCATCCATTTTTTAAATTTTCCAAATATATTCAATTCTTATTTGAATCCATTGATGCAGAACACATAAAAACAAAGGTATAGATAACAAAAAAAATTAGAAGATAATGTATTTGTTTTGGCTTTTGCATCACCAGTCCCTAAATCTCACACTATGGACAGATTACAGTCTGCGGCCTGTTAGAAACTAGGCCCCACAGCAGGAGGTGGGCGGCAGGAGAAGTGAAACTCCGTAACAGCTGCTCCATGTCACTCACATCAACACTCAGCTCTGCCTGAGTCACATCAGCTGCAGAAGTAGATTCTCCTGGAAATGCACGCACTGCTGTACACTGCCCGTGCAAGCGATCCCGGCTGTGTGCTCCCTGTGAGAATCTAATTCCCCCTCTTCCCAGTCTGTGGAAACATGGTCTTCCATGAAACCAGTTCCTGCTGCCGAAAAGATTGGGACTGTTTTATATAGATGAACATATTCTAAAAAGACATGTAGAAATCACAAACAGTAGTTATTTTGAGGGAAAGGCATGGGAAAATGGAGGATAGAAAAGTACTTGGAGAACAGTTTTAGCTTTGATTCTTGTATGGTACTTTTTGGGTTTGAATCATTGTGTACATTATATTCAGAAAGGCAAATGAACACATTTAACAGTAAAAATGCAGCAACAAGAAATAAATAATGTAATGATGGCCTACCTGAACAAATAGCCCTAGGTTCACAAACTAATTTCTTCCTAAAAGCTTTTGTGAAGTCAACTTTGGGAAAATTCCAAATACATAACATAATTCTCAATAACATTGGTTATATTAGGGAAAATGAAGAACTGCAATTAATTTCCTGTGATCCTGTTTTTCCATGTGGCTATGGCATAAAATAATGCCATTAGCTCTTCTAGAACTAGAATCAGAACACGCAATAACCCTATTATTTATTTATTAAGAGCAATGATAACAAAATGCCCTATTGCCACTGTCTTTAGTCATCCCTGAAGATGTGGTTCACTGACCTGTTGAAGTCATCACTGTTTATGTGTCAGAGCTGTCCCTTTCATCATCATTGCAACACTGAGATTTCTTAGATGCTGTATATCATTTAAAAACTACTGAATATATTTTAGGGTAAGGTGTTCAGAGAAGTACACAAATTATACACAGTACCCAATTGAACAAAATAATTCTGTGAGTCAGCAACACATGAAAGTTACTGTAGAATACATTCACAAGACCCAGGGGGGAAAAATTAAACATTAAACTCTCATTCTCTAAAGCATATGTAGGTACTACCATTTCTAAAACAGCGACTATTTTAACTAGCCAAGTGGTAGTATTTTCTAAGTGTACGCTTGTATTAATAACTGAGAACACAGAAATACCAGATGGACACTTTAGTAAATTTGGATAGGCAGGAGCAATTGTGTTTTCTTTCATTATGTTGACTAAGATATATAACTAAAATGTCACTCTGGGCAGTTCTAGAAGTGAAATTTCATCCAGCACTCTTGGGAGAACTATAATATTTAATTTTGGAGTAATATAGTGCCATTATCAACTTAGATCCTGATTATTACTTTGAAATAGGAAATTAAGGTATAGAAAAAAATCAAATGAAAAATCAAATTAATATTACTAAAATGGATTCACCATCATTAGCTACCTTAAAATGAGAAAAATCTTACCTGTGTAAAAAATGAATTCGTTTTATTAAGTTCATAAATAAGCTATTCTAAATCCATTTTGCATTTGATTTTTAACATGATTTAATTCAGAATCACTTTTGTCATATGTTTGTAGTGCAATTAATTATCTAGTACTTGAAATGTTCTTTTGAAAGACAACTATAAAGTCAAATCATGAATTTTGATTTTTTTCTGTTTTTTTTTTTTAATTTTAACTCATCTTTTAATTACCCTCTACAGTGATTCTACATACTTCATCAAAATATGTGATAATTAACTGGGATGAGACAGTGTAAGTTGCTGTCAGATAGAATCTCAATTTGCAATACATGTTATAAACCAGAGTAAATCATGCTTTCTAAATTAATGTATCTTAAGTTTACACTGATGACAGTATATAAAAAAGCAAAGAATCCATTTAGACCAAAGAAAGCTGCAAAGCATTTTATTGAATAGGAGAAGTTAAATGAAAACTGAAAAAAAAAAAACCCAATTTAATGAGTTTACAGTTCTTTATGACTGCTCAATGCTTTTTGCTTTTAAATTAACTCCCTAATTTTCCTGTTTATAAATCTGTTTATATGATATATATATATTTTCTAGTATATTCAATATCTAATTACAGTGTTTGTTAATGAGGGTTTTTAACAAGATATGTTAAAATGTATCTCTTTACTAGAAATAGTTTATTGTAAGAATTGTAGCAAAAAGTGCCTATCTTCTTAGAACTGGTGAATATTAACATTCTCCAAATAAAAAAAATATGATGTACTAAAAAATACCCATTTATATGCCATTAAAATAAATAACTCACATAAGCAATTATAATGTGAAAATTATAATAATCACATCAAACATTTTTCACTTACCTACATGTCCTTAGAAACTCTTCAATAGGTTCACCAGAGAAATCTAAAAGGTATATATATATATACATACATCTCCTCATCGAAATGATAGTAGGTTTTTTTCTTTTTTTTTTTTCAAGACAAAGTCTCACTTAGTCACCCCCAGTAGAGTACCCTGGTGTCACAGCTCACAGCAACCTCAAACTTTTGGGTTCAAGTGATCTTCTTGCCTCAGCCTCCTGAGTAGCTGAGACTAGAGGTACATACCACAACACTCACTCAGCTATTTTTTAGAGTCGAGGTCTCACTCTGGCTTGGCCTGGTCTCCAACCTATGAGCTCTGGCAATCCATCTACCTTGGCCTTCCAAGTGCTAGAATTACAGGAGTGAGTCACCCTGTGTGGTGAAATGGTAGTAGTTTATAAAATATGCTTTATGAATGATTTTTGTCAGTCTCTTTTCACCTTAAAAAAAAAAAATATATATATATATATATAGTTGGAGATTCACTGAGGGTGCAGAGAACCAGGTTACACTGATTGCCTTTGTTAGGTAAAGTCCCGCTTATAATTGTGTTCTGCCTCCAAGAGGTGTGCCACACCCCATGACCCCCCACCCCTGTCCCTCCTTCCCTCTCCCAACTCCCCCATACCTCCCACCATTGTACTTACTAGGTCATAAATTGTCCTCATATCAGAATTGAGTACATTGGTATGTTGCTTCTCCATTCCTGTGATGCCTTACTAAGGAGAATAGTTTCAACTACATCCAGGTTAATACAAAGATATAAGTAAAGTCTCCGTCTTTTTTAGTGGCTGAATAGTATTCCATATGCCACAGCTTGTTAATCCATTCCTTGATTAATGGGCATTTAGGTTGTTTCCACAGTTTGGCAATTGTAAACTGAGGTGTCATAAACAGTCTAATGCAAATGTCCTTATGCTAAAATGATTTTTTTTTTCTTCTGGGTAGATGCACAGTAACGGGGTCGCAGAATCAATGTGAAGTTTAGTTTGAGTTTGTTGAGCGTTCTCCATACTTCCTTCCAAAAAGGTTGTATTAGTTTACAGTCCCACCAGGAGTGTGAAAGTGTTCACTTCTCTCCACATCCACGCCAGCATCTGCAACTTTGAGATTTTTGTGATGTGGGCCATTCTCATTGGGGTTAGATGATATTGCAGGGTGGCTTTGATTTGCATTTCTCTGATAATTAGGTAGGATGAGCATTTTTTCATGTTTGTTAGCCATTCATCTGTCTTCTTTAGAGAGGTTCTATTCAACTCTCTTGCCCATTGATGTAAGGGATTTTTGTTTTTTTTTTCTGTTGTTTAATTTGAGTTCTCTGTAGATCCTAGTTATAAAGCTTTTGTCTGATTCATAATGTGCAAATAACATTTCCCATTCTGATGGTTGTCCATTTGCTTTGGTTGTCGTCTCCTTAGCTATACAGAAGCTATTGAGTTTAATTAAGTCCCATTTGTTTATTTTTGTTGTCAATGCAATTGCCACTGACGTCTTCTTCATAAAGTCTTTCCCCAGGCCAAGAGCTTCAAGTGTTTTCCCCACAGTTTCATGAGGGAGTTTTATTGTTTCATGCCTTAGAATTAACTCTTAGATTTTTATTGTTTCATGCCTTAGAATTAACTCTTTTATCCATCTTGAATCAATTTTACTGAGTGGAGAAAGGTTTTCCTTTCTCTAGTTTCAGTCTTTTACCTATGGTTATCCTTTAAAATATATATATTTTTAAAGATTTGGCTGCTACTAGAAGACAAGTAAAATTAATTAATATGGTGAATGCCAAAATATCCAATATTATGGCTTCTAATAATAAATTACCTATGATAACTACGACATAAGGCCCATGGCTCCAAAAGCTGTCAGGTGAAGTCCCACCATCTGCTCTGTATGGGTCCTCCTTTATAATTCTAGAAGTCTGGGTCTAGGATTAACCTAAACAGAAAAGTAAAGCCTCACTCTTGATAGTGGACTTATGGAGCACAGAGGCATCCAATTTTTTTTTACATGAAAAATGGCATACCAATTTATTGATGTGCACAAGAGAGAGCACAGAGTGATTCCTGCTGCCCACCCCAACACCACAGTGTGTTTCATAAGCTCATAGACTGTCCTGAGGTTACAGAGAGAATGGAGGCTGGGAACATGGAGGTGTGGTGTTTTAATTTTATTGTTAAAAATCCTTTTCAGAATATTGCATTTACATGCATTTCAATACAATTCTTTAGAACAGTGGTCTTCAGTAGCAGGCAATTTTCTTCCCCACAAAGAACATCTGGAGCGTCTATAAGCATTTCTTTTATTAACATTGTTTTGGATTGGGTGGATTAACACAGATTTCCCTTCTTTGCAAAGTTTAGTCAGGGTTCTCAGAGCCTTCTTTTCAACTAAGCTTTGACCATGGCCTTCTATGATTGGCTCAGTTTTAGCAAAGAATCCTGCTAAGGCAGTTTAGTGAAAACTCTGTCACCTCCATCTCTGATGTCTGTTCAAATTCCTCATCTCCCAGCCTTCATATCTGAGTGTTGGCCTGCCTTAAGAATCCTGTTAAGTCACTTTGGCAAAAATCCCACTACTTTTCATATGTAATCAAGTTCTTATCTTTGTAATTTTGTATTCATTGAGCCCCCCCTCCAACCGCACACACACACACACACACACACACACACACACACACACACATTTTCTGGTTTTTGCCTATAGATCCTCAGCTGTCTTTGGAGTATTGAGAATTGTGTTCAGTTTCTTCCTTTTATTGCAACAGACTTGGCCTCAATTCCAATATTCTTAAATAAAGCCCTGCTGTTTTTAATAAGTATCTAGTGTATTTTTAATAGGAACTGTAGCAGCCCATATAGCCTATGGCTAGGAGGGGTGAGAGTTATAGGAAATACCTGTAATGGAACACCTTGGTGAAAAGGGCATGGAGAGAGCTCGCCAGCTGAGAGCATTGGTGAATTGGCAGTCTCTACACCTGTGGTGGTGAGCAGCACGAGCTCAGCCTTATATTAGGCTGGAGGAGAAGGCAGTCAAAAAGCTTGCGCATTCTATCACGGACACGCTTACTCTGACTCTGTCTTCTCTCCTGCCTGCAGAAAGCTAGCACGGCGTCTCTGTGCTGAAGATTACCAAGCTTTGCTAAAGACCAAGAGCTATCTGTTCTAAGATAGGGTGACCAGATTCTAACATCTGTAAGGCAGGACAACATGGCGCAGGGCAGGGCCTGACAACAAGGCAAACTTTGATAAGCAGTTCTTGATAATCACTTCTCAGCAATTATTTATTACAGTTTAACATTATAAAATTAACAAAAATAATATAAAACTCATATTCTGGCGAAATAGCCATATGGTGGCCGAAAACCGTATATTCCCTTCTTGTTCTCCAGCCTGTTCGTGCATTCTTCCCAAAAATCGGGACTTTTTTAAAACGCTGCCAGACGTGGGACAAATTGTTGAAAAGCAGGACTGTCCTGCCAAAATCGGGACGTCTGGTCACCCTATTCTAAGAAGACCTTTACTCTAAGATACTGTCTCTCTCTCTCTCCAGCTAAAGTAGAGAGCCCTCAAGCACCTATGAGAAACTGTTCCTGAGCAAGGGAACTTAGTGGTCCATGTCCAGAACCTACCTAAACTGGGCCCGAGACCTGGCCAGTCCTGGGCCCTGACAATGGATTAAATACCTGTTCCATGTCTGTGGGAAGCTGTCCGATTTGTTGTGGAAGGTTTAAAACAGGTAAATATTTATGTAGATGTTTGTGTCTATGTATTCTAATATAACACTTACAAATCTATTACTTTACCATAAACTATGCAGATCTCTGATGTTAGCAACATCGGTAAAATATCAGTTGCCTTAGAGTTCAAAATGTTTGTTTTTCTAGAAAAGAAAAAAAACCAAGAAGGTCTTGGTCACAAAGCGCAAAAAAAAAAAAAAAAAAAAGACAAAAAGAGTCAGAGATCCGTGAGAACAGATCTGTTGTCTGGCTGCCTGCCAGCTGGAAGTGAGGCGCACACTCCCTGCTTGCCGAGACTCTTTCTGAAGAGTCAGAGATTTCCAAAAACAGGAAAGAGGGCAACACAAAAAAAGAACTTAAGACAGCGGGATGCAGGGGTGGTGATGGACTGGGAGCAGCGGTGGCACAGAATCAAGACTGCACTGAAGGGAGAAACACAAGCATGGCCCAGATTAGAGGGAGAATATTTCTCCAAGCGAGTTCTGTGGAAATTGGTGTGCCAAACGTGAAAGGTGGACCATGGGGAGAAACATTCCAGAGAAATATATGGATATACATATTCTCATCTTGGAAATTTGCAATATATAATGAAGCATCCCAATCTCCTAGAGGTCCTATATTTACAAGTTTCTTTCCTCCTTTTAATGTTTTCATGTGTAATATTGATTGTCTCACACGATTTTGACTAGGGAATTTTTTCCAGACCTCCTAGTCACATTCCCTATCGTATGGGTGGATGAAGTTATAAATTCTGTGTTCTGTGGTTAGTGGTAATTTGGAAAACGTGATAAGAAATCAATACCTCAGTGACACTTGAAGACCTTCCTTTATGACCTCCGGTATGGCTGCTGGCAATGAGCAGAATATCGAGGTGGTCAAAAGCAGAAGCTTTGATTATGGATCAATTATGGATCCGTAACTGAAACCATATATGCCTCCCTGGTTTCAATGCCTGGGTCTACTGCCTTGCTAGGGTCTGTGACTTCTTCATATCTGTTTTTTCCTCTATCAAAAGGGCAAGAAATACTAATGATAACAGGGCACGTTATAGGCTGTTTCGGGGGGGGGGGATCAGGTGAGATATTCCTTATAAAAACACATAATCTAATATCCAACATATGGGAAACAAACACACTTGATCTTAGCTAAAAGGCCGAGAAATGATATATGGGAAACAAACAACAAACCCCCTTAATATTAGGGATTCAGTGCTCAAATTTCCTCTTCTGCAAAATCTCTAAGCAGCATTTTTACGTTGCTACTCAAAATGGCCTGAGAATAAAGATTAAAGGAATGCTGCCTCTCTGACCAAGGCAAAATGGTTCCTGAGTCTATGGTGTATGGCCAAAAGCAAATTAGTGTGATCTTACCAGATCCATGGTGGGTTGAGGGGATTCAGTAAGATTATGTACAGAAAGGGCCTAGTGATTTGATGGGCAGTGGCAGGAGGACTATTTAATTGTGGCAGGGATGAACTGACAGGTACTATAAATAGGCCTGTTGGGTTTCACATCCCCTGATGTTGTCTCTTTCACAGACTTTTAATATATGCCTTGCTGAGATATGTACAAGCTCCAGGATTTGTGTCTATGAGCTCAGGTGGTTAGAGCCCTCCTTACCACTGGCCGCTGGCACTGTGAGGGAAAAGAAGGGAAGACCTGGGAAGAGGTAATCTCTTCAAATAGAGACTAGAAAGCCAAACTTGCCCTGCATTTTCCCTGGGCTTATGAAAAATCCCCAACTTCATCCTTTTTAAAATTGAGAGGTGAGGAAATAGATTTTTAAAACCTTTTTATTTAGAAACAATTGTAGATGCACAAGAAGCTGCAGATATACTAGGGAAGTCCTGTGTATCCTTCATCAGTTACCCCTGTTATATCGTAGGTAACCATGATTCCATATCAAAACCAGATTGACTGGAATCGGTTGAGTATAGTTCTATGGTACTTTATCACATGGAGTTTTACTACCCCAGTCAATATAAAAACCTAAAGACTTTGACCTTTTTCCCTTTTTAAGGCAAATGTTATAAAAGAACATTACCCTTGAGCATTAATTAATTTTATTAATATTTTTATTTTTGCCCTGGAGGTAAGCATAAGCAAAAACAGCAGTAGTTATTCAAGGGTTTTGACACCACGAGTCAGGATTTGTATAGGATTCTGAACATGTCTTCTGTGGTTACAACGTGCTTCCCCTTCCCTCTTTGTAAATCTGGTTGTCATATGTAAATACTCCGGGAAGTCGCTTACATTTTAATTCAGTTCCTGTCCTCTGTCATCATTTACAATTGCACTGGAGGAAATGTATGTGTTTTACAAAAGGCAAAATGTGCTGAAGAAAGAACCAAACGGTGAAACAGATCCCATTTAAAAAGTCATAAACAAGCTTACAGCAGTAAGTGATGACATGAATAAATTGCTTTTGCAAGAAAATTCAGATTTAATATCATTACTAAGCCACAGCTGAAAGGCATAACTGTTTCAAATGGTGGTAATGACTGGCACTACTGGATTAGAAATGATCTCATGATGGCATTCATAATGACTTATTTAAAAAAAAAAAACAAAGGGAAACTTGGAATTTCATCATGGTAGCTGGGAAAGTAAAAATTCCCTGATGATATGACTATGCTATATTTTTTGCCAGGTTTTCCTCTGGCAAATATGCCAAGATTTAAGAGACCAATGCTCATAGTTTTGGTACAGCTAGAGCTCCTAGGTCAATAATAGGCATAATCATGACGTTCATAATTTAAAGTGTTGAACTTATAATCAATTATTTTAATCCACAAAATGAGTTCTTTGCAATAAGAACAGTTTTGTTGAAATTGGAAGGCTGGGTAGGCATGTGTACTCACTAGCTATGCCAGCAAAGAGTGTGGCTCTGGTGCCTCACCTGGCACTAATTAGAGCACTTTGCTGAGTGTGTTTCGTGAAATAAGATTGTCTTCTAAGATGCTTTCTATAAAAGAATTCCTTTTCTAACACTATAACCAAGGCATTATTTTTGTTAATACAGATTTACCGATATGTTTACCAATGTCTCAGCTGAGCATTGTCTGTTGCATTCCAGTCCTTTGGGGATCATTTTTTTTCTGTGCCTTGAAGTTCCTCTCAAATTTTTTTTTTTTTTTTTTTAGAATGGAGACCTTTCAGTTTATCAGACATGTGCTAATTTCACACTGGAAGATATTTCACTGGCTATACAAGTCTAGGTTGATAGTTATTTTCTCTTAGCATTTTGAGGATATTCCATGTATTGATGGTCTAAATCAAACTATCATTCCTTTGAAGTTATTTAGTGTTTCCCCCCCCCCACCCCCTTCTAAGAACTTCTCTTTGTCTTTGGGAATCTATAGTTTCATTGTGTATCTGGATGACTTTTTCTTTCCTTTTTATCTTTTTTGAGTCTTACTGGAATTGTGTATCTAAGGATTTATGTTTTCATTATTTCTGTAAAATTCTCAGCCAGTGTTATTTCAAATAGTGCCTTTCCCAAATTCTGTTATCCCACTCAGGAAATTTGGTTAGAATTTTGTTGGACCTACCTTCTCAACCCTCCATGTTCATTGATTTTCTCATTACATTCAAACAGCTGTTAGAAGCTAATCTATTATTTAGTCCATTGAGTTTTTAATTTGATTTCTAAAAGTTCTTTAGTTAATTTTGTACTCTGCTTAGTCAGTTTTCATTGTCTTTTGTTACTTAGTAATCTTTAATGAGTTAATCAGATAAACTACTACTCCTATTTCTTTAAGCATATTAAACACACCTACTTTACATTTTGTATATAATAATTTCTAATCCTATATGCTTAGTGGATCTAATATATGTCCGTGGTGGTGCTTTTTTTTTTTTCTTTCCATTCTATTGACTCTTGCTCATGGTGGTTTATTTCCTTACTTAGTATGATTTTTTTCTTTAAGTCATTTTTTTTTTTTTTGAGCTCACATTCCTTGGAATTTTGGCTGTAAGAAATTTTTGAAGGCCCAGGTTTTTTTTTCTTTAGATATAACTTATTTTTACTATCATTCACCTAAGGGCAGACACTATATATAGGCAGAAAAGTTCAAATTAAATTCTTAGCTCTGGGTTTTTCAAAGTCATTGATTCTTTAAAATCTATCCCCAGACCCATGTACAGGCTTGCTTGTGGTTTTGAATTCTCAGGGAAACAATTTCCAAACCCCTCCACCAAGAACCACATCTAAGACAGCAAACAGTTTTCTATTTCCCTCTTCTGGGTGTTTGTTAATTGATTAATATGTTATTAATTATAATTCATTTTATAACATAGTTATAACATCTTTACCTTTCCACCAACGGAGTCACTTTGGGAGTTTATAGATTTGTGTGGGGAATTTGATCCAAACTTCTGTGAGCAGGCTTAACCTTCTTTGGTCCCCTAAATCTGTATGGTCCTTTAAGGCCCACACTTGAGGCCACCAGCAGATGTAGCATGCACTAGGAGCAGCTGCCAGTAGCTGTTCTTTGTTTACTCTGTGGGGCCACGCCTTTTTAATGGTTAAGGCTCAATTTCTTGCCAGTTCACTTATTCATTTAAAGATTACATTTTACATCCAGTATTTCTAATTGATCTGTATTAGGCAGGTTTTTATTATATGATAGTGTCTTTACCATATTACCTAAATAGAATTCAGAATATCATCTAAAGGTAGAAAACTACTAGAAGAACTAAGGATAATATAGACAAACAAATTGAATGGTAGAATTGAGGGAGGGAGAGGTAGAGAAGTGAATGTATTTTTAATGTATTTATCATTAACAGTGGATGGTCAAGATAATGTGTCTTAAAAATAGAACTAAATATATTATAGAAAATTATAATGATAAACTGTAAGAAAAAAGATGAGTCTTTCAAATTATTAGGAGGAAATGGCATGTATAAGAAAGCAAAGTTAAGCAATACAAACCATTGACTAGAACATAAAAGATAAAAGGACATACATGTTTAAGAAAACACTTGCATAAAAACAGAAGACAGTAAATCCAGACAGTGTAATAAAAATATAAAAGAAGAGGAGCCTAAATGTCACAGTTAAAAGACAATGGCAAAAATTAAAATACAACAAATTAACTGTACACTAAAAGTAAATGTGATAGAGTCGCCTGTGAAGACTTTCAGATTGAATCACAATTGAAAATTCAACTACATGCCAAACAGAAATGAGTCTTAAAAAAGTGCCTCAAAACAAGTGAAAAGAAAAGGGTAAAGATCTTGTAGAATGCATATGAGAACATAAACTTATCTAGGAGCTATGTTATTAGACAAGATTGAATTCTCAGCAAAGCAATGTTAGATCAAACCAGGAAGGCATTGTGTGATGACAAATGCTGTAATTCATAGGAAGGTGCACTAGCTGTGAGTACTTACCCACTAAATAACTAGCATAAACATTCCTAAGGAACAGCTTTATCATATTTAAAGATAAACAGGTACGCAGAATACACAATAACAGGTGTTCATCTGTTTTCATGTTGACCAAATAGAAGTAGAAATATAAAAAAGAAAATAATATATACTAAACTCTATGCAAAGAACATAGTTTCTTTTCAAATAGTACATGTACAACTTTAAGCAATAACCTCTTACTAAGCCATAAAAATATTAATACATTTCAAAAAAGAGTTTTATTTTACCCACAGTAAATAAAACTAAGTACCTATATGATAAAAAGAAATACCTTAAGATTCAAAAAAGAATTTTAATGTCTTTTAAAACACACCCAGATGAAAGAAGAAATTAAAACCAAATACTAAAAAAAAATGCATGTTGAAACCTATAGAACAGAAAAAAGGGGATTAAGAGAAAAACTAAACTTTAAAATCAAAACTTGTCAAATAAGAATATAAACAACTAAATTAAGCATTCAAAGTGTGAAATTGTGGTCACCAATAAAATAAACCTAAGAAGATCAGAATTAAGAAAATAGTATATGAAACATGAAGTTTCTGAATAGCTACAATAACAAAAGAGTGAATAAATTCAAGAAATCATTTTTTAAAAGTTGATTAGGCAGATAAGCCATTACATAGTTTTTACACGGTGAAAATGAAGAAAGCACAAATATTTAAATGAGAAGAGAGAACCTAAATGCAGATATTAAAGGAGTGAAGAATTAAGATGTGTCTTCGCTTAACTTCATGAGTATGGATTTGAAAAACCTAAATAAAATAAATGCTGTTTCTAAGACACTTGAATCACCAGTGTGACTTCAAAAGGGCTAGAAAATCTAAATAGACTATGAGAAATCATAGTTGTCCAAAAGTTTCAAGTAATAGGGCCATACTATGTTATACCCAAAGCCTACCAAAAATTTCAAGGATTAGAAAATTACAATGCTATTGAAATGATTCTCAAGCAGAGACTGAAGAAAAACTTTTATTTTTCACATGTATCCATCATAATAATCCTATCAAAATCTGACAGCATAATAAAAAACCTATCAAAGTCAATCTTTTTGTGAACATTAATCCAAAATAACATCTTGGTAAAGAGAATCCAACATTATTTTAAAAGAATACATCATTGCCAAGAAAGGAAATTAGGATTATTAGGCAAATTATTAATATGATTTATGTTTCTGTTATATCAGAGAAAAATTATATTATCAGGCCCAGAAAAGCTATAAAGTATTAAAAGTTAAAAATCTATTGCTGGTTTAAAAAAAAAAAAAGCCTATTGATAAAACAATAGTAGGTATTTCTAACAGCTATCAGATTTTCAGCTAAAAGCCTTCATTGTGCTTAATAGTAAAACTATTCAAATATCTGCGACAAGAGAAAGATAATAATGTCCACTATTACAAGGATTACTTATTGTTTAACAGGACCTACATGTGCAATTGGAAAGGGTAAACAAATGCAAGATTTGAAGAGACAACATAGAATTATTTACATGTATGATTGAATCGTATAGCTGGAAAACATTGCAAACAAGTAAAATAACATTAATATATGAAAACCAGTTATTTTCTTATGTACAATGACAGTTATTTTAAGATATAAAGTAATAAAAGTGTGTTATTGTAACAAAATGATAAAATGTAATGGGAATAAACTTAAGAAATTTTTGAGATATATAGAGGCACATTAAAAGAATACAGAGGAACACAACAAGATTTGTATAAATCTAATGATATATTTACTATGTTCTTGGATTAAAAGATGAAGTATTTTAATGGCAGCAAATCTCCCTGTATCTACGCATTAACATTATACCATTGAAATCAACACACAAATAATTTATAGAATAAATAACAATGTACGTAGAAACAGATAATTTCTGAAGTGAGATTAGTCCTACAAGGTACTAAATGCTACATTAATTAATGTAAAATTTTACTGGTCCCTAAAAACAAAACAATGTAACAAAGAGTTGAGTTGCATACCAAAATCCTCATGGTAATATGGCTTATTATGAAAGAAGCATTTCCAATTCGACATTAAACAAAAAGACTTAATCAATAACTAATGATGGACAATTGCCTTGCCTAATAGAAAATTAACAAATTCATTTCTGCCCTAACTGTTTTGCCAAGAAGAAATATAATCAGGCTAGAGATTTAAACAAAGGTACTCTAAAGGTAGTAAGTTATGTGAGAATTTAAAGATTAATTTTAGAATGAGAGGAGCCTTTCCAAACGTGGCACAAAACTTAGAAGCCATGAAAGTGATAAATATATTTACATAAATATTAAACATTTTCTGCATAATAAAAGAATACTAGGAATAGCATTGACAAACTGGAAAGAACATTCGTAATATACTATATTTCATAAAGGACTGCTTTATTAATCTATTTAGGGTTTTTAGGAATTAGAGAAAATATTTTAAAACCAGTAGGAAACTAGGGAGAGGACATAAGCCGTTTATAGAAAAATAAATTCAAACAACAATTATTGTATTGAAATTGAATGAAACGAGGACATTGTCAGCCTTTCCAATGACCAAAGAAATGTTCATTAAAGTGGCGATAATATATAATTTAAACCTATCAGAGATACATATTAAAATATTTATGCACGTATGATTATCATCACGCATTCTCTCTCTAGGGTAAGTCATTTTAAGATGCTAACAATATTTGCCTCTAGGGAGGGCAACCAGAGGATGAGGGTAAGAGAAATATGTACTTTTTACAGCATAACTGCAGTGTATATTTAAAATTTTTAACCATGTGTCTATCACTTTTACACATTAAAATAATTACTTAAAAATATTAGTTGAAGCCAGAACAGTTAAATAGATTACTTAATGTCAGCACAATTAATAACAGATACATCATTCAAGCCCAGGGCTATATTATTTGGACAAAAGTACATAAATAGATTGTTGACATTAATTTGCATAATTGTTTCTAAACTTTTTGTTAGTAAATCCAACACAACAAGGATACTGCGAATAAGGGCTACCTCTCGAGGAAGAGCCCTGTGAACTCACTTGTTGGGAAGTTGATATTTTTAGTCTGCACTATTTTCTTTACTAATAGAGATAGCAACTTGTGGTGACACTTTCACAATCATCTCTAGTAAATCTGAGAGGGGTTGAGTGTTTTATTTATTTACTTATTTTTTGCAGGGTTTTTTTTTTGGGGGGGGGGCAGGGCTTTGAACCCACCACCTCCAGTGTATGGGGCCAGCGCCCTACTCCTTTGAGCCACAGGTGCTGCCCTGTTTGGTTTTTTTAAACTTCAGAATATTATGGGGGTACAAATGTTTTGGTTATATCAATTGCTTTTGTACATTTTGAGCCAGAGTTGTAAGTGTGCCCCTCAGCCAAACAGTGCGCATTGTACCTCTCTGATTCCCCCTCCCACCTACTGGCTTTCTGTTGAGTTTTACTACCAAATATGCACATGGGTGTTGATCAATTAGTTTCAATTTAATAGTGAATACATGAAGTGTTTATTTTCTTTTTCTTTTTTCTTAGAGACAGAGTCTCACTTTGTCACCCTCCATAGAGTGCTGTTGCATCACAGCTCACAGCAACCTCCAGTTCTTGGGCTTAGGTGATTCTCTTGCCTCAGCCTCCCAAGTAGCTGGGACTACAGCTACACCTGGCTATTTTTTTGTTGCAGTTTTTGGTTGGGGCCGGTTTCTAACCCACCACCCTTGATATATGGGGCTGGTGCCCTACTCACTGAGCCTCAGGCGCTGCCCATGTTTATTTTTTTTATTCCTGTGAAACTTTACTTAGAAGAATGGTCTCCAATTTTACCCAGGTTGTTACAAAAGATATTAATCTACCTCTTTTTCATGGCTGTGTAGTACTCCATGGTACACATGTACCACATTTTATTAGTCCACTCATGTATTGATGGGCACTTGGGTTAGTTTCACATCTCTTTAAAAAAATTTTTTTATAAAGCTTTCTTTTCATTGTAAAATTAGTGCTCTGTGTGTGAATAACTGTATGTAATCATTATCCATTTTGCTAAATTCCATCACTTTGCACCATTAAATTGCAAAACCTAAATAGAGAATAAAAATCTTGGTGTTTTGTTTGGCTGAAGTGAACTAAAGAACTCAAGGAATTTATCTCTGGAACATTATAGAGCACCTCCCTGGGAACTGAACCAGAGAATTTACTTTTCTTTTCTTTCTTTCTTTCTTTCTTCTTTTAAATCACAGAATCCACTTACTGAAATTGTGCCTCACAGAGCATTGACCTTTAGACTATAATGGCTTCCTCAGGACCATTACAACTTACAGGGCAAATACCTTCCAGTCTTTCAACCTACAAGTAAAGGTTACAAGTTTTAGAGCACAAAGTACATAATTCTTTACTTGTAAATTCACTTTCCACACTGAAATCCAAAACCATTAGCCCACTTTGAGGACTTTTAGGGTATGAAATGACATTTTTAAAAATCGAATTTATCTTTGAGTAGAAAGGGGGCTTTTTTAAAAGTACGATATCCTAGGATAATAGATTTGACTGAAACCTTAAAGGCCACCAAGTAAAACCTCCTGCTCTGATCAGGATTCCTAGTTTGTCTTCTAACTGAACATGTAGGGAGAGAGGACTGGAGGACTAAGTTTTATTTGGTGTAATCTATCTTTCTCTGTAAAAATGTGCATCAACATTCAAAGTAATTATCAAAGTAGTGAGATGACCACTTGTCTTTTGCTTATATTTTCTAAAGTTTAAGTCAATTAATCTATATGAAGTATGGTTTTTATTTATTTTTATCGTTGGGGATTCATTGAGGGTACAAAGAACCAGGTTACATTGATTGCATTTGTTAGGTAAAGTCCCTCTTATAATGGCGCCCCACTTAAATACAATATCAATTGTAAAATTTAGAAACTACAAACGCAAACAAGGATGAAAAATAGAATCACAGTATAAATTTTGGTGTTTATCCTATCATTAAAGATTCTATTGTATAACATAGAAACACCTATATTGTGACTTGTTCATCAACAAGTACTTTAAAAACTGCCCATGGCAGTGCCATAAAAAGGATATGAGGTTTTTCTCTCTCATGTTAAAATTCAGATTTAGGGAGTCTAGAGCTGGATAGCAATTCTGTTCCATTAAGTCCTCAGGAAATTGGGTTCCTTTCACCTTCAGGTTCCTCTGTACGTGGCTCCATTGCTAAGGTCTGTTAATGATCCGAAATAGAAGCTCCAGCCATCACTCACCTAGTCAGGAGAGTCAAGGAAGGGACAGAAAGGAACATGGCTCGTCCTTTTAAGAATTCCTAAAGTTAATCATGCCACTTCCATTGAACAGTTTCATGACTCCACATTCTTTCACAAGGCAGGCTGGGAAATAGATTTTTTTTTTTTTGCCAGGGGATGGCATGGTCAACTGAGAATACTATGTTCCGTTTTCTGCCTGCTAAATCTATCACTTCTCTCAGTGGTGCACAACCTCATACTGCTCCTTAACGTGGGGGAAAATTTTTGAGCCTTTTTCTCTGTTCTGCCCTGATTTATAAAATCATGAGCAGCCTTAAGACAAAAGTTAGATACAATGGGAAAAAAATTTAGAATAATAAATTATCAAAATGGACTAAAAATGAAATAGAAAATAACTTCTAAAGTGTTCATCATTGCCTATCTATCACCAGCGTTCCTATATCCGAGAAAAGTTGTTCAGTCTAAACATGTCATTTTACCAAAATCTCAGATTTCCACTAATCTCTATTTCTAACAAATTGTCTCAGAGACTAGAAAAAGAGGAAAGTTACTTTACTTGTTTTATGAGGCTAATAAAACCTTTATACTCGATCTTGTTAAAGAAAGCACAACAAAATAAAATCAGAGAGGAAAGGCAGTTATGAATTTGGCTTAAGCTAAAAGGCAGTGATAAATTTAGCTTTAGCTTATGCAGAAAAAAATTGTGAGGATTTTTACCGGATCTATATTGAATTTATAGGTTAATCTGGGTGGGTTTCTGTTTATGTCTGAGGAAGAAAAGCACTGACAGTTTCAATTTTGGTTTGAAGATTTTTCTCATTCAATTTTTTCTTTAGTATTTTAGAAGTTAACTGTTCTGTTTCTATTCATTCAATATTTACACTTGCAGTTTTAACATAGATAAACGAAGTCTAATCCCAATGAATGTAACAGTACAAAAACCCAAGGATGCTTTGTCTATGACCACCTCCCTCCATGTCAATGAATGATTCTTCTGGTCCCTTCTGCAGCACCTGCACTCAAATTGGAATGATACGATGAAGATTAGCATGGCCCCAGAGCCAGGACGTCATCCAATTCCTGAAGCGTTCCAGTGAAAATATAAATAAATAAGTGTTGCCCAAAACTGTAGGGTCTATTTCACCATAAATCAGATGCAATTATTTGTAATGGTCATTGATTAGTTTTATAAACATATTTCTTAGGCTATCTGTACCTCAGATTTTCATTTGATACCATTTTTTTTCTGCTTGAAATATATTCATTAGATTTTCTTTTGTTGCCAACCTGTTAGTGGTAAATTCTCTCAGGGAGTATCTTTCATTAGGAAGTATCTTCAATTTCTCCATCTTATTGAGAAGACAGTTTGGTCGGGATGCAGTTTTAGGTTGAATGTTGATTCTTTCAACACACTTAATGCTATTCTGCCATGGTTCGCTTCTACACTTATTTCTGAGACCCCTCTGATAAAATGCTGTTTGTGCATGTGATCTGTCTTTTCTCCCAGGCTTTTTTCATATCATATTAATCATCTTTTGTTTGTTTGAAAATATTAAACATACTCATATTCTGTGTTTGATAATGCTAACATCTTAAATCTTTCTGCATCTACTCTGTTTTTTGATGAGATTTTACCCAGTCTTGAGTGGGTTGTCATTTTTACCACAAGAGACATATTTTCCTTTGAACATTGAGTGATAATTCTTTGAACTGGGGTTGAAATTGGGTTCCTCAAAAGAGGATCTGCATACTATTCTTACATATCATCCTAAATTTCAGTTCTTAGCTGTGGTTGGAATTTTTCTTTTTCTTCTTTTTTTTTTTTTTGTAGAGACAGAGTCTCATTTTTTCACCCTCGGTAGAGTGCCATGGTGTCACACAGCTCACGGCAACCTCCAAATCTTGGGCTTAGGTGATTCTCTTGCCTCAACCTCCCGAGTAGCTTGTGGTTGGAATTTTTTGTCATTTTGGTTATAGCTTGCTGGTTATTTGTTATTGTATTGCTTTATTTATTTGGGTGTTTTTCATTTGGACTATATATCTTCTTATAACATAAATTCACAATAAAAATCAAAGTAAGGCAGACTGTTGCTGGAAATTCTCAAGAAAGATGATTTTTCCCTCTTCACTCAGTGCCAAGATGGGCATTTTTGGCCCCCTCCATACTTCCTTCCACAGAGGTTATGTTAGTTTACAATCTCATGCGTGCTCCCTTCTCCCCACACCCACGCCAGCATCTGCAACTCTGGGATTTTGTGATGTGGGCTGTTTTCATTGGGGTTAAGTGATATTTCAGGGTGGTTTTGATTTACATTTATCTGATGATTAGAGTTGATGAGCATTTTTTCATGTGTTTGTGGCCATTTGTCTGTCATCTTCAGAGAATTTTCTGTTCAAGTCTCTTGCCCACTACTAAATGAGATTGTCTGCTGTTTTCTTGTTGGTCAGTTTGAGTTCTCTGTAGACTCTAGTTATTAGCCCTTTATCACATTTGTAGCATACAAATAAATATTTTCTCCCATTCTGAAGGCTGTCTGTTTGCTTTAGTTATTGAGCCTTAGCTGTGCAGAAGCTTTTTAACTTGATCTTGTCCCATTATGTATTTCTGGCATTGCTTCAATTGCCACTGGGGTCGTCTTCATAAAATCTTTCCCCAGGCTGATATTGTCAAGAGTTTTCCCCACTCCTTTTTCTAGAGTTTTTATTGTTTTGTGTCTTAAATTTAAATCTTTTATCAGCATGAGTCAATTTTTGCAAATGTTGAGAGCTGTGGGTCCAGTTTCAGTCTTCTAAGGTGGCTAACCAGTTCTCTCAGCTCCATTTATTAAATAGGAATTCTTTTCCTCATTGTATGCTTTTGTTTTATTGAAGATCAGGCAATATGTGGCTTCTTTTATCTCTGGGATCTCTATTCTTTTCCATAGATCATGTTACAGTACCATGCTTTTCTGATCACTATACTCTTGTAGTATAACCTGAAGTCTGGTAGCGTTATGCCTCCAGATTTGTTTTTATTTTTTAGAATTGTGTTGGATATTCAAGTTTTTTTCTCATTCCAGGGGTAATGAAGTATTTTCCAGTTCAAAGAATGACGTTGGCAATTTAGTAGGGATTGCATTATAGCAGTAGATCCCTTTGGGTAGTTATGGACATTTTTTACGATGTTGATTCTTCCTAGCCTTGAGCATGGTGTGCTCTTTCATTTGTTAATGTCTCCTACTATTTCCTGCCTTTGTTAGATATATTCTCAGGCATTTTATTAATTTTTTTTTTGAAGCTACTGTGAAGAGCATTGTTTCTTTGTTTTTATTCTTAGTTTGACTATTATTGGTATATATGAAGGTTACTAATTTGTGGACATTAATTTTACATCCCAGATATTACTATATTTCCTTATCACTTCCAGGAGCCTTGTGAGGTTTTGCTGATGATACTATATACTTAGTGTCAGCAAAGAGTGAGAGTTTGACCCCATTTGAATTCCCTTGATATCCCTCTCTCACCTGGATATTCTTGTCTGGTTCCAGTTCTGAGTAGTAATAAGTTTTACTCCATTCAGTATGATATTGGCTGTAGGTCTTCTGTAGATGGCTTCTATCAGGTTCAGAAATGTCCCAGCTATGTCTATTTTTTGTAATTGTTCTTGTCAGAAAAGGATGCTGAATTTTATCAAATGCTTTTTCTGCATCTATCAAGAGAATCATATGGTCTTTATTTTTCTTCTCTTTATGTGGTGAATTACATTTATGGATTCACATATGCTAAATCAGCCATGCATCTGGGGGATAAAGGCCATCTGATAATGATGTACAATTTTTTTTAATGTGTAGCTGTATTCTGTTAGGATTTTATTGAATATTTTTGCATCAATGTTCATTAATGATATTGGTCTGTAGTTTTCTTTTTTTATTGAATCCTTTCCTAGTTTTGGTATTAGGGTGATATTTGCTTTGTAGAAGTTGGGGAGGCTTTTTTCCTTCTCTGTTTTGGAATATGTTCGGAAATATAGGTATGAGCTCTTCCTTAAAGGTTTGGTAGAATTCTGGTGTAAAACCTTCTGATCTAGGACTTTTCTTTGTTGGAAACATTTTTATTGTTGTAATTTCGGTGTTTGGTATTGGTCTGTTCAACAATTCTAATTCTTTGTGTTCGACTTTAGGGAGGTGGTATGATTCCAGGAATTGCTCCATTTCCTCCACATTTTCAAATTTCAGAGTGTAGAGGTTTTTTTGTAGTATTCAGTGAAGATCTTTTGTATCTCTGTGGTGTCTTTTGTTATTTCTCCTTTTTCATTCTGATTGATGTTATTAGAAATCTTTTCTGTTTCTAGTTAATCTGGCCAAGGCTTTATCAATTTCATAATCTTTTCAAAGAATCAACTTTTTGTTTCACTGAATTCTGAATAGTTCTTATGTTCTCAATTTCATTTAATTTTGATCTATTATGTCTTTATCTAAATCTTCTGCTTTAATTATTCTTGCTCTCTGTAAAGGATATAAATTATATGTATGTTTCATCTCCGTTCTGTTCCTCATTATCAATCACATTTTTTTTTCATTTTCATTGTTTTTCTTTTCTCCACTGTTTTATTAGAGCAGTTTAGGCTGGTCACATTATTGCTGTCATAATTCTTGACAATTTTAATAACCAAACAGAAGATCCTTCCTAGGTCTCTGAATTCTCAGTTTCTTCCTCTGGTCTCCTATTTTCTTCTATCTCAGCCATTCGTTCCCGTGATTGTATCTTAGACCTTGTCATTACTAATAACTGAAATTACTCCAGCATTTCAATTTCAACATTCCATTTTGATCATAACTTCCTATCTTTCTATCTTATTCCTTCAGGTATTCCAATTCTAATACTTCTTTGATTACTCTGGGTTCTACCTGCCATTAGATCCTATGACCTTTTCACTGTCTCTCAAACCCAGCCTTCGGCTCCAGAGTCCTTAGTCCTGTCTTTGCTCAGCCCATGTCCCACAGCCTGGCATTAAAATCACTGTCTTGCATAAATCCTCACCCCTTTGGTCTCTCTCTGGCTTTGACAAACATCAATCCTGGTGAAATGCAATTATTTTTATATTCTATTCATACTTTTAGATAGTTAAATTTGGCCAGAGAAACATACAGCCATATTGACTGGTCTAATTTTCAATTTATGATTATTATCCTGAATTTTTTTTGTGTGCTACATGGAGATCATGTTACACTTTCTCCTTTTTCCTCAAACCTCCAGCCCATCCTTCCCCATCCTCCCCTCAATGACTTTGCTTCCTATCTCACAAAAAATAAAAGAAGCAATCATAATAGCTCTTTCAAACTCTCCTAATGCCACTCTACCCACTTCATTGCATCTAGATTTATCTGCTTTTCTTTCTATCATAAGTGAACAGTTTGTTTGAAGGTCATCCTTTTACGTATCACTTCTTATCTACTCTGCAGCATTTCTCTAACAAATGTTTTCTCTCTCTAGCCTTATGGTTTGCCCTCAACACTGCTGTATCATCGGAACCTTCCCACTCTTAATCAACTCTCTGGTTAGCAGTCAAAATATTGTAAATGTGAATCAGAACACTTCACTCAGCACCTTATAATCCTCCTATGGCTTTTATTTATTCTTGGGATAAAATCCAAACTCCTTAACCTAGTTTGCTAAGTCCTTTATAATCTGGCCTCAAAGTACCCATTGAAACTTATCTGTACCATGTTCCCTCTGATTCACTATATTCCAGCTTTGTTGGCTCCTCCAAAGTCACCGAATTTCTCCACACCTGATGGCTTTCTGTAGTTTTTCTATTTACTTGTAAAGTTCTTTTTTAATATCAATACAGATGTTTCTCTCTTTCCACTTACATATTGGCTGAAATCCAAGTTCACAGAGAAGTTTCCATGACCATCCAATCTAAGGAAGGCAACCTCCCCTGGGTTTGATGGCTGTAATCCTAGCACTCTGAAAGATGGAGATGGGAGGATCACTTGAGCTCAGGAGTTTGAGACCAGCCTGAGCAAGAGAGAGACCTTATGTCTACTAAAAATAAAAAAATTAGCCATGTGTTGTGGTGTAGGCCTATAGTCCCACCTACTCAGGAGGCTAAGGCAGGAAAATTGCTTGAGCCCAAAAGTTTGGGGTTGCTGTGTACTAGGCTGAGGCCACAACACTCTGGGCAATAGAGTGCAAGTCTGTCTCAAAACAAAAAAAAAAGCAATCTCCAGTCACTCTATTTTAATTTTTAGTACAGCACTTATCACTAAGTATATGATATTTTTTAATATTTATCAATTTAATAAGTTTCTCCCTGCTAAACTTTTTTATCTGCATTATAACATGATATTCCCCTGCTGTATACCTAGCCGTATATCCTTAGCACATAGAACACTACTTTCTATTAGAAATTCAACAAATGTTAATGACCACATGACAAAGGAATGAATGGGAAGCCTACTAGCCTATTTCTAACATATTCCAATGACGATAACTCAACCTCTCATTAAGACATATGGTCCATTATCTGGTTTTAACAAACTAATTTATTTTTAATTTGCATTGTTTAAAGTGTATATATTACACTTTACAACTTTTTAAGTTGTATATATTGCAATAAGGGAAAGATGGTTTTTCATTTAACTATTTCTAAACTTTAATTTGACTGAGTGAATTCCATGTGGTCATAGGAATTAAAATTAGTGGAATGATTGGACCTAGATATTATCACTTAGACTAGAATGTATGTTCACTAAATAGTGAATAACTGAGCCTTCCTAATTCTTTTTCTATAGTTGTAAAGAGAAACCCATGATAAATTTTCTATCCTTCTTAGCAAATGCTGATAATATAAACATGCTAAACACATGATGATGAATTCCTAGACTGTGCACAGTTGCATATGACTGTAATCCTTGCACTTCAAAAGGCCAAGACAGGAGGATCATTTGTGCTCAGAAGTTTGAGACCAGCCTAGGAACGTAGCAAGACCCTATCTCTACCCAAAAAGTTAAAAATTTAGTTGAGCATGGAGGCAAACACATGTGACCCCCCTACTCTCCTTGGGAGGATGAAATAAGAAGATTGCTTGAGCCCAGGGGTTTGAGGCTGCAGTGAGCTATGATGAAGCCACTGTACTCCAGAGTAGGTAACAAAGCAAGACTCCTTCTTCTCTTAAAAAAAAGGGGGGGGGATGAATTCCTAACTTTTCTACCTCAGATGCTAAGGACATGTAAATGTAACTTGAGTCATTAGGGCCATCTCAGAGCTTTGTCCTTTTACCTGGGGAAAGTGTTGCCTCTCCACTATAGCACATCTTTAATATATTCCATTTTATATTCCCTTCAGTTGAATATGGAAATGGTTAGTTATTTAAATGGTTCCAAAGCTACTGTTAAGTGAAAATATTTAAATGTGGAACAGATGTTCAGATACTGGGGCAGTAAAGATATTATTTAGGGCAACTGAAAAGCAGGTAAAATGGGGGAGGAGATCAACTCCTGAAGGTGAGCACCTGATGCCAAGGCAATAGCTGTGAGAAGAAGTGAAGGCTTCAGCATCTAGGGTGGGGGAGCCACTGCCATTTTGTGAGGGGTCCAGGTATTGGTCCAGAAAAATACCATGAACCTCTGTTTCTGGTTGCCCTGTGATGTTTGTTGATGGGATAGGAAGGATCCCTAGAGCAGAGCATTCCCAAGTTGTCCATCCAAGGCAGGAGCAGAGGTCCAGTGGGTGAAGAAATGATATTTTGCCACTCCACTTTCATCTCTAGTGTTCAACCTCAGCAGTTCTGCAGATTTCATTTGAAACAGTAAATATTTTATCATATGGAATTTTACAAAATTTTTCTAGTTGTCTTGGAGATATTAGTAGCAATGTAGCTCTGGAAGTTCTCATTTTTTTAGAAAAGGTGAAAATATCTTGTGCTGGCTTTGAAGTAGACAGGTAGATCAGATGAATAAGGAGGGCACAAACATTAAAATATATCAGAATTTCTTATATGATAAGGTGCTATTTAAAATAAAATGGAAAATGATTATTCAATAAATAACAAGGAGCTTTACTACATAACTGCTAGAGGAGTTAGTATTATAACTTAAGTATAAAAAGCCAATCCAGAAGAAAGAAAAATCATTTTGTCACAAGAACGTTTGCACTTGAATGGTTATAGCAGTTCAGTTCACAATTGCAAAGATGTGGAAACAACCCAAGTGCCCTTCAACCCATGAATAGATTAACAAACTGTGGTACATGTATACCATAGACTACTACTCAGCCATAAAAGTGATGGAGACTTTATATCTTTTGTACTTACCTGGAGTGAGTTGAAGAACGTTCTCTTTAGTAAAGTCTCTCAAGAATGGAAAAGCAAGCTTTCTATGTACTCAATACTAATTTGAAACTCGTAGATGAACAACCACAGGCCCACAGGAGAGAAAAACACAATTAAATTCAAGAAGGGGATGGGGAGAAAGAAGGGGATGTAGTAAGCTCCCACCTAACAGGGTTCAGCCTAGGGGTATATGGTACCCCTCCTGGGTGAAGGGCTTAACTGCAACTTACAAATGCAAACAGTGCAGCTTAATCATATGTACCTTTACAGTAATCCAAAATCTTGAAAAATTAAAATCCTATAAACACTTGAATAAAATATAGGCAAATATTTTTTAAACTTGAGGTAGAAAGGATTAGAAGACTGATAAAGACACCAAACCCATAAACCATTAAAAAAAAAAACCCTCTTATTAATGTCAGAGATAAAGATGAGCCATATGAGAAAACTTTAAAGTTGAAACACAGTGGTTTGATTCTCTCAAAATATCGCTACTAGTCCTAAAACACACACAAAAAAAAAACAAAAATATAAATTATACTTAAGAAATTTAAGTGGCCAATGAATATATGGAAAAAAGTTAAACCTCATTCATTTCTTAAAATTTGGTTGATAATGCATAGTTTTGTCAAATATGTATAACACATAGTATTTTAATGTACTTTGGGTGGCTTTGCGATTTGTGTGCAACCTCTGTGGGGGAACAGTTAGTCAATGTGTATCAAAAGTTAAAGTGCACATACCTTTTGACTCAAATTCCATTTCCAGGAGTTTATTCTAAGGCAATAATCAGACTTTGAAGAAGAAATAGTAAAGATGTTCACTGCAGAAATATTTATAATAATGAGAAATTTGAAACAACCCATGTGGCTTGGCGCCTATAGCTCAACCGGCTAAGGCGCCAGCCACGTACACCTAAGGTGGCAGGTTCGAATCCCCAGCCCGGACCCGCCAAACAACAATGACGGCTGCAACCAAAAAATAGCCGGGCGTTGTGGCGGGCGCCTG
>CAUYTI010151256.1:0-17718 GCA_963575145.1 Galago senegalensis
TTTTTTTTTTTTTGAGACAGAGCCTCAAGCTGTCCCCCTAAGTAGAGTGCCGTGGCATTACAGCTCACAGCAACCTCCAACTCCTGGGCTCAAGCGAGTCTCTTGCCTCTGCCTCCCAAGTAGCTGGGACCACAGGCGCCCGCCACAACGCCCGGCTATTATACTAGGTACTTTAAAATAACTCAAGCATAACTTCTCCACCTCATAACTAGTAACCCCTCCCAATAAAAACCCCAACATATTATCAAGTAATTTTAAATTTCACTCATGCTTCTAAAATACACAAGCAAAGCCTTCCAGATAACTCATTTCTAAAAAAATATTTCAAAGTTACTTTTTCTATCCAAGAGACTAAAGAGTGTTTACAATGTGATACCTTATTACAACAAAAGCATATAAATACATAGAGTGCTATATTTCAGGCAGGGGTGCTTAGGACCCAAAAGGAATTATTAACAATGCAAACAAAACCAAGGGCTCAAAATACTCAGGAGAAATCAGGGGAAATACCACTGGTGATTATCACTACTGATCTCTGAAAACCGACTGTTTTATTGGGAGAGGTGAGGGAGAGCAGTGGTGGTGGAGGTAGAAATAAGGTAGTCTCAGATCCAGGACTTAATTTAAAAATAAAAAAAAACTTCAAGCTTTGATCTCAAGCCAGTTCATGCTATCCACAAAAAGCCAAACCATTCCAAGCCAAAAGTCATGCATATATTTTCCTAAATTCAAGATTAAAGAAAACAAAAGCAAAAACCAAAACTCATACCTCTCCAGATGGCTTCTCATTTATAGGCTAATGTATAACATCGATAAATTGAACAAAGATCAATGATTTTGTCATTTAACAACAGCTGCATAAATTTAAACTCAAAAATATACAATGTAACATAAAAGGAGGTATTCATACCTTGTAGCCACATCTTTCAAAATATGCTTCCTCTTCTTTTTTTGCAAATTCACTGCGCTTGAAATATTTTTTGTTTTCCTATTAAAGAAAAAAATTAGGTTAATAATGTATCCTTAGGCAAAACTTCATGCTTCCTAGTCAACAAGCACCTTTAGAAACCTTTTGAAAACACTTCACTTTTACAAGAATTCCATTTTATTGTTGTTGTCCCACAGATAAATGATACACTGATCCCCCAAACACGCCACCCCTCCTCCACCATGGGTCTGGGTACTGATGTGTAGTATGATAAATACTGAAGTATTTTTCTTGTAGTTTATTTTAGTAGGTATGTCCAACAGCCAAGGAAAGAAACTAAAATGTTTCCCAAGTGTTCGTGTTATTTGAATCGAATTTCCTAATGTTTGTGTTCAAAGATAATTTCTTCAAATGGATTCATTATGAACCACATAAAATGGTACAATTATTTTCTCCTAACCAAAAAAAATTATAGCATAGATAGCCGACATCTGAATCCCTTTTACCAAGAAAGCTCCAAGAGTGTATCTAAATTCTTTTTTGTCATCTGCAATCTTACCATATTAGTCAGTTCTTAAAATAATCCAGATACAGATTGGTCTTGGTTTATCTTTTTATTAAAAAGATGGCTTATAGGTAATATAATTTGATGTAAAGAGACAAGCTCTAAATCTTACATATAAAATTATCCTCAGTGTTAAATTTAAAGTCCCTAATTTGAAGGCTTATCACTACCTGCAGCTCTGCCTCTTATAAATTATTTCACTGTTGACTTTGCCCAAATAAAGATACTGCCCTACCTTATTAAAAGTAATTTTAAAGCACCTCAATAATATCTCCACATCTCACTTAGCACCTCATAGTTAAAGCTCACTCATTCAGGCAATGATCAACAGATGCTACAACATCATGAGAAAGGCTGATGGTGACAACAGAAAGATCAGGCTGCCAACACCTGAACCCACTGATGAAGGCTGGCACCACGAGAAGTACACAGCATCATCCATGAAACACGCAGATTAAATGCAGGAAACAGAGGCATTAGCTAAATGGCAATGCCAGGAAGCCATGAGACAAATCTGGAACGCTTTACAAAACTAACCCCATCCATCTAACAAGTAAATGACATGGGGAAAAAGAGTGGAGTTGGAAAAATGAAAATGCCCTCAATTCAAAGAAACCAAAAGCCATAACGATCAATTTCAATGAGCAGACTTTATGTGAATCTGATTTGGAAAAGCAACTGTAAAAACACATATAGGGTGGCCGTAAAGTTGCACATTATTTTAAACTGCACACAAACTTAATGGCCACCCTGTATATGTGCATATTTCATTCAACTGGGGAATACACGAATATGAGAGGAGTGTCTGAGAAGAAAGAAGTGATTTTACTTTTGTTAGGTATGATTATGAAAAGTTTCCAGATACGCAAAAAATAAAGAAACAAAATCAGCACAGACAGAAACAAATGAAGCCCTCCCAGCAACACCCACAAGCTGAACAAGTTGAAACCTGCACAGGTGAAATCACAAAGGATGGTGCCTGCCTGTGTTACCTGCAAGTGAAATAATAAACCATAACCCAGTCTGTCTCAAAATTTTCATAATGACGCACATATAAGAACATGTCATTTCCTACAGTTATGTGTTAGGGGTAGAGTCCACAAGGGTTCATCATACAATTTTCTCTACTTCTGTGTTGTTTAAAACTTCCAGAATAGAGTTTTCCTAAAAGTTCATGAACACAATAAACATTTCTGGACTTATCTACCACACTCCACACAGTTTTACAGATACAGAGATGATTAACATTATCAGGGGTAAAGAACTGATGGTATTACGTGAACCACCCTAAGAATGGGGAAGGCAAATATTAGGTCATTAAATATGAAATATCTGATTTCTAATCAAAAGTTTATTATATCTCATACAGAAGCAGTACAATTAATTAATTGTACTAATTAATTGACACAGTTTTGTCATCTGAACAGTAGCCTGTTTGTGTGAGCACTGAAGAAGCCTGGAGAGCAAGTGGCGATGAAACCACAAAAGGCGTTTTCCCAGCTTACTAAGAATTGAATACTTTTTCTTTTAAGAAGTGGCCCTAAGTCGGCTCGGCGCCTGTGGCTCACGTGGCTAAGGTGCCAGCCACATACACCTAAGGTGGTGGGTTCGAATCCAGCCCGGACCCACCAAAACAGTAAAGACGGCTGCAACCAAAAAATAGCCGGGCGTTTTGGCGGGCGCCTGTGGTCCCAGCTACTTGGTGGTCACAGCTACTTGGTGCAGAGACTTGCTTGAGCCCAGGAGTTGGAGGTTGCTGTGAGCTGTGAAGCCACAGCACTCTACCGAGGGGGGACAGCTTGAGGCTCTGTCTCAAAAAAAAAAAAAAGTGGCCCTAAGTCTGGAAGAAGTGGCAGTCAGCTGGTGTAAGGTCTGGTTAGTACAGAGGGTGACAGTTTTTTGAGTCCAGTCTCTATAGTTTGAGCAGCTGTTTGTGAAATATGTGGTCAAGTGTTGTCTTGTAATAGGACTGGCCTATCTCCACCAATTTTGGCCTGGATCACATGCATCCTTATCATTTTGTCCAACTGGTTATAGCAGACGTCCACTGTAACGGACTAGGTTTTATGAAGCTGTAATGCTTCATACTACCAGCATTAGACTACCAAATAGACACCATTAGCTTTTGGGGGCAAATATCTGGTTTGGGATTGTGTTTCAGCAGTTTATCTTTATTCAGTCACTGGGCCAAACACTTGTGACTGTCAAAAAGAATCTATTTTCTACCACACATAACAAGTAAGTGTAGAAATGGTCCACCTTGATGTTATGACAGCAAAGAAAGGCAGGCTTCAAGACAGTTTTTCTTTTGAAGTTTATTTAACTTATGTAGTATTTGTCTATCCACCTTCTTTACCTTTTCATTTGTTTTAATCGGTGTAACACTGTTGGAATAACAGCATCAAACCGCGTTGCTGATGTACACATAGGTTGAGACAAATTCGCTCCCACTGCAGTTTTCAGTTTATCATTATCCACCTTGTTGTCAGGTCATTCATGTGGCTCATTTTTAAGATTAAAATTACCAGAACTTTTTAAACCACTGATGTATTGTGTTTTCATTAGCCACATCCTTTCCAATCACTTTTTCAATATTCTACGCCAGGCATCCTCAAACTGCGGCCCGCGTAGGACATTTATCTGGCCAGCCGGGTGTTTTTGCTGCCCTGCCTGTCCTGCTTAGCAGTGGACTCATTCTGGGGCCCACAGTCCGGCCCTCCAACGGTCTGAGGGACAGTGAACTGCACCCCTGTTAAAAATTTTGAGGACCCCTGCTCTAAGCTGTCTGTTGTATTGGTTTTATGAAGGAACTCACATTTGAAAATATACATTTCTGAATTATCTATGATTCTACAAACCTTGTTCTAAAAAAAAAAATCTGAAAGATAACTGTTAAGTCAAAACGTGCATCTGAAAAATTGAGGATGTATCTTTACAACAAAACAAGGATCATCAAAGTAAAATATCACAGACATTAACATGTCTATGTTCATAAGGTGAATATAAATCTATTCTATCTGTAGTGGTTAACAGAACAGAATTTGAACTGGGATGGACCAGGGTTCAAACTCAGATTCTATCTCTTGCTAGCTGTGTGCCCCCATAAACCACGTAACCTCTCTTAGCTTCTGTTTCCTCATCTGCAAATGAAAATAAGAGCACCTTGAGGCTCTGTCTCAAAAAAAAAAGCACCTATTCTATAACAGCCCTGTGAACAAGGCTGGAGGATGCCTAGCTGCTTACTATTAACAAAAATTATGCATTTCAGCATTTTTAGTTCCACTTCATGCATGTTCTTTGTTGGTCTGAACTGTTCTATAATTGGGGAAATCAATCTTATCTTCCGGCTGGGATTATCTGAGTAATTAAAAATGAGAGATACGAGAACAGTCTATGTATGATAAATTTAAAACTATGAAGAATCACAGATTTTTTCAAACTGATCATTTTTACAGGTTGTCCATTACTATGACAAAGAACCTGATTACGCAAATATGCACGCTGTAAACTCTTTGCGTGAGCTGAATATTCTGTGATTCAATTTTCCCTTTAACATATTTAGATTTCAACATCCCTGGCCCTTCCTAACATCAACTATGCATTCCAACACCTAGTTTTACAAATACTGCCAAGCCACTTATCAGAACAAAGAAGATCCCCTGGGCACCTGTGGCTCAAGCGGCTAAGGCACCAGCCACATACACCTAAGTGGCGGGTTTGAATCCCCAGCCTGGGCCCGCCAAACAACAATGATGGCTGCAACCAAAAAATGGCCAGGCGTTGTGGCGGGCGCCTGTAGTCCCAGCTACTTGGGAGGCTGAGGCAGGAGACTCTCTTGAGCCCAGGAGGTTGCTGTGAGCATGATGTCATGGCACTCTACCCAGGGGGATAGCTTGAGGCTCCATCTCAAAAAAAAAAAGAAGATCCCTAAAGTATAGATAAAAACATTAAGTTACAAACATGTACAAGTTTCCCTCTACCTGCTGGATAACATTTTGTTTAGTGTCACTTTTCTAATTGTTTTTAAAGTTTCAACGATAAAATTACTGCCACCAAGCTAGTAACTCCAACTTACACTACATTATATACATCAAATCACATACTACAACATCCAAAGATCTAAATCAGATGTTCTGTAGGCCACAGACCCTTCTGGGTCCTGAAGGCCTTCTGAGGTCACCCATGAGGTCAAAACTAATTTTGATACTAAATATTATTTGCCTGTTCAGTCTCACTGACATCTGCACTATGAATGAAAAGCAAGGGTGAATGTGCTGAAGCTCTATCAAGAGTCAAGGCTGTGGCACTAAACTGTCACTGTGCTCAGAGGGAGTCAGTTTCATTTAACAATCTCCCCAATGAAATGTTAAAATTACTAACTTTATTAGGTCTGGATCCTTGACTACATCTTTTTAATATCCTGCCACAAACAGGAAGGATGTTATAAAGCACTTCTCATTTGTGTGGAGGAAAAACAATTGTGCAACTGAGTTACGCACTCTACAATCTGCTTTTTAATGCCACTTTTACGCGTGAGAATACCTGACAAATTCTGGGTATTCAGACGCTGGTATGAGGCAGACAACTTTCCAAACTGAACAAAGTGAGCCAATTACTTCAGAACACCTGATCGTACTTCTCGCCTATGATAAAACCCCAGCTTTCATGTGAAAATTATTAAGTGTAGAGCGCTTACACCTGTCATCATGATAGGCTTGATGTTTCCCAAAGCTAATGGAGGCTTTTCATGAGATTAATGGACACTAAATAAAGTGTTTTTTCTTTTTATTTTGTAATGAAATGGGTCAACAGCTGGGACAACTGCCTAACTCAATGAACCAATATTATTCAAATGATCAGTGAGAGTATAAATTGTTGTAAGCTTCTCAGTTTTCGCTTCTCACGTGGTAAATATCGACAGAAACAACCCAAGAACAAAGTCCTGTGGCATCCTCAATAACTTTAAAGCGTGTAAAGGGGTCCGGAGACCAAAAACTTTGAGAACTGGTGGTCTACATTATTGTTATGTAAGAAAGTAATGGGCATCAACTTAAGGAAGTTCCTAAATCGTGAAATTCTTATTTTTTCTTGCACCTGTCCAAAAGAGCCTTCCTATCCGTGAAGAGCTGACTTA
The DNA here is from genome assembly GCA_963575145.1 of Galago senegalensis. Classification (NCBI taxonomy): domain Eukaryota; kingdom Metazoa; phylum Chordata; class Mammalia; order Primates; family Galagidae; genus Galago; species Galago senegalensis. Next base: position 6,628 of record CAUYTI010151256.1, read on the forward strand.
CCCACAGACTTGGAATGTACTGGAGAAGAGGAAAGGAGGAGGACGAGAATGAAAACGTTGGAACTATTAGCAAAGAACTTGTTTTTTTTTTCTTTGAGACAGAGCCTCAAGCTGTCCCCCTGGGTAGAGTGCTGTGGCATCAAGCTCACAGCAACCTCCAACTCCTGGGCTCAAGCGAGTCTCCTGCCTCCGCCTCCCAAGTAGCTGGGACTACAGGTGCCTGCCACAACGCCCGGCTATTTTTTGGTTGCAGCCGTCATTGTTGTTTGGCGGCCCGGGCTGGATTCGAACCCGCCACCTTAGGTGTATGTGGCTGGTGCCTTAGCCGCTTGAGCCGCAGGCGCCGAGCCAGCAAGGAACTTTTAAAGAAGAGTTCTGAAACTGCCCTTCCTCCGCGTTCCAGCTGGGCACAAACGCTTAGTGAGGCGACAGAAGCAAACTACCAAAAAATGCTGGGGAACGCCGGGACAGATAGGAGTGGGGACGCGGGCAAAATGCGAGGGAAGTAGGCAAAGCCGGGGGTTTTCCAGCAACTCTCACGCTTCCATCCGTCAGGACCCCGAGTGCGGCTCCGAGGAGGGGATGGAAGGAGGGGGCTCCCTGGGATGGTGGCAGGGGGCTTGGTAAGCCCTGTCCCGACCCCCAATCTTTCCAGTACCGTCCCCTCCCCCCACGCCCCGACACACACGCACAGACGCGCACACACTCGGGGTCCTCACCACCAACAGGTGCCTGTCCTCCACCAGCTGCCGTTTCCGAAGAATCTCCGACTTCAGAACGTCCATCGCGCTGCCGGTTCCTCAGACACAGCCTCACCTGACCAGACGCCGCAAGCCCCCTTCTCACACCACAGCCAAGCCCAAATACCAAACAACAACAACCCACGGGTGCCCCTTCCGGCGGAAGCTGAGGTGAGCGAGAGGAGGGAAGAGCGCCCTCCGCGGCGCCCCGCTGAGGAAGCGGCTGTATACGCGCGCCCCCTCGTGGTGCCCTCCGGATGCGCACCTGTTCTGTCCCCCGCAGACAGGTGCAAATGGACGGGGACTATAATATTATTAATTTTATTAAGTCTGGATCCTTGACGACATCAGAATCCAGGTGTTCTGAATCGTGTTCAGGTAGGTATGCTGCATTTTTTGCTGTTACTCTACCTGCTTGCATCTGCTAGTTCAGGTCCAAAATACTGCTCCTAGAACACCTCAATTCAGGCAAGCTCCTTAGTTATTATATGAGAAGTTCACATCAGGGTTTCTGAAGTTAATTGCTTTCAAAAATTAACGTGATAGAGGCGGCGCCTATGGCTCAAGGAGTAAGGCGCTGGCCCCATATACCGGAGGTGGTGGGTTCAAACCCAGCCCCGACCAAATAAAAAAAAAAAATTAATGTACTTGAAACTCAGAAAAGCCCATATAACAAAACTAGTTCATAAGTGTAGACAGAAAGGGCAGCGATGATTGCTAACATGTTAAATTTCCTGTGAAGTTAACTGCATCCATTGAAGACATTTCGGTAGTAAACTTGTCTCTACTCCCTCAGTTCTAAATTGCTTACAAATCTTGGTAATAACTGAGCATTTACCTCAAACTAACTGAAATCATCTGTTTTGGTCACGTGTCCAGCAATCAAAATTTTCAATGACGTGCTTGCAGATGTAATCAGAAATATTTTTTAAGTACAACCCAAAAAAAAAAATTAAACTGGAGGAAAAAAATTATCTCAGAAATTTTTTTAAGACCCTAAAAACTGTTTACAATGCAATTATTTTTGGTTTCGTGCCCTTGAAGCATTTTTTAATGTTAATTGTTATAACTAAACAGTAATTGACAAGTTAGTTTTTCCCACTCAAAAAGGTAAGAAATATCATTCAAATCGATGAATTGATCATGGGTAAGATGGTTTATCATAACAAAAGATGACAGACAATTGTTCATCTCAATTTAGGAAGGTTTTGGGGGGAGGGGTGATATTTCATAAAAGACATCTGACCTTTGCCAGAAATAAATCAAGATAGGAAAAGAATTCACTCTCTGACCTAAAATGCTTTGCTGACGGTTAGGGCTTTTGAAACAAATCTTAAGATTTTTTACAAAGGAAGTGAACTTGACATGAAAACACTTTTGCATGGATATCTGTTTCCTGGATCACTTAAAATTCAGTGAGCAAATAATACTCTAGTGGCATTTTCCTGAGTTAAAGAGTAAATATTACGACACAAAAAACCCTGAAGGGTTGAAATAGATGATGGTGACCACAATGGAAATTTACAGAGAACACAAAGAAAACATGGCCAGGTGGGAGGGAAACTGTCAGTGTAAACCAGAGTAGGTATTAGGGACGTTTAACAGCCTCCTTTTAAATTTTGGCTTTCATTGATTTTAATGTTTATGTAAACATGTGCATTAAATCCTGATTGGGGCCTGAGATCAAAGAGTGAGAGAAATGAGGTCTTGAACAAGGGAACCCATGAGCAAGCTCTTCAATAGAAAAAGAGGGAAAAAAGTTGACCAGGAAAGTTTAGAAACACTCAAAAGAGCCAATCGATCCTGCCTCCAAAAAGGTGTGTATTCATTTAAAAAAATGCATCCTGGGCAGCACCTGTGGCTCAAGTAGTAGGGCGCCGGCCCCATACACCAGAAGTGGTGGGTTCAAAGCCAGCCCTAGCTGAAAAAAAAAAAAAAACATGCAACCCATTTCATCATAATAGTTATTTAAAAAGTGAAATGCTGGGGAAAAAACCAAATGTCTTAAATGGGAGAATAGTTAAATAATAGTTCATGCATACAAACTAATAACATGGGATCATTAAAAGCCATGTTTTAAAAAATATTCATTGGTTGGAAAATGCTCGTGATATAGTATTTAGTAAAAAAGTAGACTATTCTCTGTTTTGTAATAAAAACATATAAACATGAGCTAATGATTGGAAGGAAACATACCAAAGTATCAAGTTGTTATCTGGGCTGGGCACCTGTAGTTCAGTGGTTAGGGCACCAGCCACATGCACTGGGGCTGGTGGATTTGAACCCAGCCCAGGCCTACTAAACAAACAACAACAACAAAAATAGCTGGGCCTTGTGGCAGGCACCTGTAGTTCCAGCTACTTGGGAGGCTGAGACAAGAGAATCACTTGAGCCAAAGAGTTCAAGGTTGCTGTGAGCTATGATGGCATAGAATTCTACAGAGGGTGACAAAGTGAGGCTCTGTCTCAATTGGAAAAAAAAGTTGTTATCTGGACGGTAGAAGGACTAGTAATTCTCATTTTCTTCTTCATACCACAATCTGGTACAAATCTACTACTTTGGAAGGAAAAAGTCCAGATATCAGTCATTTTCCATTTATTTAATTATAACAAGTTTTCTAGCATGTGTACTTTAGAAATTATAGATGATAAATTTTAAATAATGTCCATTATTTAAAAGCAAAGGACTAGACAAAGAAGAATATTTTCGTAATTATTCAATCCAATATTTAAATGTCAAGTTCAGTGGCCCAAATGAAAAGATAGTCCCTACTTGGAAGAGATTGCCAGGTAGTCAGGAAATCAAGAAGTAGTTAAATTGTATAAGGTGCATATGATATAACAGAGTATATCAGGCTATAATATTCACAGAAATTAAATATGAGTCAGCTTCTAATCTAAAAGAAGAAATGGTAAAAAAAACAAAAACAAAAAAAATCAATACATGATTGATGAGATTTTTCCTCTGCAGGAGTAAATGATCCTAAGAAATTATCTGTCATAATTTCTGAAGACTAGAGGGCAGTGCCAAATTTAATCAGGATCATCTGCATTTGTTTTGTTGCTGTCCTTAAAGGATAGAACGTCACTTTACAAGAAAGAAAAGCTATCCTAATTAATCCTCTGGCTCTCAATCCTTAGCATCCTCGGGGTGACCTGGAGGATCTTGAAACAAAGACTGCTGGTCCCCATCCTCAGAAACTGAATGGCCATTCAGTAGGTTTGGGTGGGACCCCAAAATTTGATTTTTGAAAGGATTCCCAAGAGAGATGGATGCTGGTGATCCCACCAGGGACCACCCTTTCAGAAGCACTGACCCCACATATTACTCTGTAATCGTCTGTGGGGGGGGGAGTGAGTAAATCAGAAATTCAGTCTGAGTGGAGTCCTGAGAATCAGAGCAGAGGAGGAAGCCGCTGGCAGTGTGTCACAGAGCTGTGACAGGCACTCCTCAGGGGCCTGACCTTGCACAGCGTGCTTCTCCTGGGAATTTCCTAGTGGGAAGGGGGCAGGCTCCCTTTGGGTCCAGCCACATTCACAGGACAGCTTTGTAGCATCACTGCCTAGTGAGTACCTGTTCTCTTTTGTGACAATCAGGGTCCCTTGTCTAGAAAACTGAAACTGTAACTGAGTCAGTCTTTCTAAGATGCGGCATGTATAAAATGGGCATTTGAGAGGAGTAGAGAGCCATGTCAAAGGCTTACTGCAGCCAGGCTGGTCCATGCCCCAAGAGCAGATGGTTACATTTTCAAGAATTTATATCAGTTGTTAAACATGGCCTTCGTTAAACATTAAATGATTTTACTTATAATTAAATTGATAAATTTAAGTCTCAGTCATTTTACTGCATTTTATTATTATTGTTTATGCTTTTGGGGTTATTGATGACTGTTGGGTCTTTGTGGTAGAAATGGTGCATAATGGTGGCTTCCTGCACATCCCCTACCAACTCCACACTTGAGGACATTGGTATCTTGGATCAGCCATGATGACTACATTAGCTGGGGTTTTCTAGGGAAACAGAATGACTAGGATACGTCAATATTAATAAGATATATGTTATGGGAATCATCATGCAGTTATAGACTTCTCAGTTAAAGCTGAGAAGTCCCACCATCCGTCACCTGCAAGCTGAAGAGGCAGCAAAGCTGGTGGAGTCACTCAATCCAAGTCTGGGGAGAAGAGGAGATTGTATAAGTTTCAGAGTCTGAAGACTTGAGAACCAGGAGCTGCAATGATGGCTGCAACCAAAAAATAGCTGAGCGTTGTGGCGGGCGCCTGTGGTCCCAGCTACTTGGGAGACTGAGGCAGGAGACTCGCTTGAGCCCAGGAGTTGGAGGTTGCTGTGAGCAGTGAAGCCATGGCACTCTACCCAGGGGGACAGCTTGAGGCTCTGTCTCAAAAAAAAAAAAAAAGAGAGAGAACCAGGAGCTCTGATGTCCAGGGGCAGTGAAAGCTGAATGCCCAGCTCAAAAAGAAAGAGAGAATCTGCCCTTCCTCTGCCCTGTGGTTCTATTCTGGCTTTTAACGCATGAGGTGGGTGATGCCTACCCACACTGGGGAGGGCAGACCTCCTTTACCCAGTCTACCAGTTCAAATGCTAATCTCATCCAGAAACACTCTCACAAACACACCCCAAAAGAATATTTTACCAGATATCTGGGCATCTCATAGCCCAGTCAAGCTTACATATAAAATTAACTATCACAATGGGAGTATTTACACCACAGAAACTGGCCAACAGTACAAATCTGGGCTGGATGTATTATTTTGTTGGTTGTCTAAACTTCAAAAACTTGTGGAGAAAATACTAATATTACAGATAAGGCTTTTTTAGCCTTGGGCCAGATACTGTTCTATTGTGGAAGGGGTGCTCCTGACCGCCCCTCATTAGATGCCGGTAGCATCCTTTCCCTAATCATGACAACCAGAAATGTCTCTGGATTGTGAAGTGTTATTTGAGGAGCAAAATCTCTCTCCAGAGGAGATCCACTGATAAAATCAAAAATTTTAAACTGTTATATCTGTGACCATTACTTAATAAATAGGACCAAAAAAAATGAGGAGATTCTCTTCCAGTATTTGTTTTTGTTTTTTGAGACAGAGCCTCAAACTGTCCCCCTGGGTAGAGTGCCATGGCATCACAGCTCACAGCAACCTCCAGCTCCTGGGCTCAAGCGAGTCTCCTGCCTCTGCCTCCCAAGTAGCTGGGACCACAGGCACCCACCACAACACCTGGCTTTTTTTTTTTTTTTAGTTGTAGCTGTTATTGTTGTTCGGCGGGCCTGGGCTAGATTTGAACCCACCACCTTAGGTATATGTGGCTGGGACCTTAGCCACTTGAGCCACAGGCGCTGAGCCATCTCTTCCAGTATTTGAATGGCATTATTTCATCAACAAAGACTTTCACGTCATGGAAAAACAAATGACATCCTGGTGTATATCTTCATTTTTGTCTTATTCGTTAATTTGAGCAACAATATCAGACAGTACTCATGACAGAGCCAGACTTGTTAATCATTTATAATCACAGGTTGGCTAGGGTTATAAGTTCTGCAAAAATCAACACAAGCATTCTGAGATAATCGATTGACTATATGGGATTTACAATAAAGATTATTGGACAACTTATTACTATTTATAAATTCTGTGCTCCACATCCTTTATGTCAATAAAAATTATATGTACACACTTTTTTCTCCCCCTACAGTGCTAGTTTTTAAATATTTACCAGCCTAGCGCTGGCCACGATGCCCCTCCTATATTGGTTGGTTCCTAGAGTACTGTTCAGCAGAGAAGCTTGGAATATCAAGACAGAAGAGAAAAATAGACTTACAAGAAGAAACCTGAATGGCAGATAAGAGAGAACAAGCCCCGGGACCCCTGGATTTCCAGTCCTCTTGTCTCACTTGCATCTCTGTTCCAAAAAACACAACTGAATCTTTATGCCACATTTCTGCCTTTTTGAAGCATACTCTTTTTTTTTTGGCCAGGGCTGGGTTTGAACTCACCACCTCTGGTATATGGGGCCGGCGCCCTACTCCTTTGAGCCACAGGCCCTGCCCATGTACTCTTCTTTTATACGTTAATGTTTCTGACTTCAGGATGCATCTTGCAACCAATATGTTTGTAGTGAGGACTTTGATGCTTTGCCCAGATACCCTGTTCAGGCCAGCACATCTGTCCTGCACCTGCTGGGAACAGAATGCGGAGGGCACACAGTGGCACCCTTCACGGGGCAGGCAGGGCTGCAGGGACCCACCTCAGCCAATGCTACCATCCATCCCAATGCATGCCTCTAACCAATGACCAATGTGAAGATGCAAAGGCCCAGCTCCCTAGCCTCACTTTGAGGCAACTCTAAAGGATCTTTCCAGCTCCCAGAAAGGCTGACTGGAGGTTTTTAGCTGCAACCTCATTGCAGTCCAGCTTCTCCCTCTGCCAAATCCCGCCCTCCTCATTTCCTTACAGGTGCAGCTCCGAGAACATTCCCCAGGAAACCACAACCACTTGCAAGCGAAGCAAAAAAAGGCCTTGACCCATAGACACAGGTCCTCTAATCCATTTGGTAGGGAATGATTTCTAATCCATCTGGTAGGGAATTATTAAATTTGCATTCTAGTTTTTACATTGGTCATTTTTGTGAATATTGTTAGTGAAACTTACTCCAGAGCCTGACCCAAGTCTGGTAACACCAACGGAATTGAATTTACGAATGTTAAAAGTCAAAAAGCAGATCCTGGATCTCAGGGGCTCTACAAATACCGATCAGCGCTGTGAAGCCCAGGCTGAGACTCCAGCTAAGAGACCCCAGTGTCACCTTATTTTCTCGAACGTCCCCGGTGATCAGGTCAGGGGACGACGTAAACCACAGCCAGTGCCTTCACCTTCCGCGACATTTCTTATTTTCTCCTGTTTCCCCTTCTATTTCCTTTCTCCCAAAGCTTTTATACTGTTTATTAGTGGGATGTTTGAAATAAATGAAGTAAAGATGGAGTTCAGGAGAGAAAAATAGAGAAAACATTCCAATAGGATTAAGAAAGGAGAAAATAGCCAAGGCTGCAAAAATGATGGAAGGAAATATGAGAAATGCTATGTGCAACTCAATAGCAAGCAACTTGAGACTAGAAGTGGATGGTTTCCTAATGAAACTTGAAGCCAAGCCACAGTTAACCAATGAAGAGTAGGAAACGGAAGCAAATACAACAGACGGAAAGAAAGGTCATTCCAGATGCCCCTGTTTTAAAAAAGCATAGGTCCAGATATTTTCACTGTTGAGATCTATGTCATCATTAAAGAACCAATAATTCTAACATGGCAGAAGCCAGCAGTTCTCAAACTTTGTGCTCTCAGCACTCCTCCGTTCTTCAAAATCCTTGAGGACCTCAGAAAGGCTTTGTTTATGTGGGTTATAACCATTAATATTTGCCATACTAGAAATAAAAACAGAAACTCTTATAAATCATATTATAATTAATTACATTATGATGTGTTTATTATATATTTTTTATTTTTTTATTTTTAAGAGACAGAGTCTCACTTTGTCCTCCTCGGTAGAGTGCTGTGGTGTCACAGCTCACAGCAACCTCCAGCTCTTGGGCTTAGGTGATTCTCTTGCCTCAGCCTCCCGAGTAGCTGGGAACACAGGTGCCCACCACAATGCCGGGCTATTTTTTTGTTGCAGTTTGGCTGGGGGCTGGGTTCAAACCCACCACCCTCAGTATATGGGCCCAGCACTCTACTCACTGAGCCACAGGCTCTGCCTCTATATTATTTTATTTTAATATAATATTTTATAATATCATAAAATATAACATAATGTTTTATGATGTGTTTATTACATTATATTATTTTAACATATTTTATATTATGTTTTAATAATATAATAAACACATCATAATATAATTCTTAATCATAATTATTATTAACTATATATTAATGATTGATAATTTTATAATTGATATGTTAATGTTAATAATTATATAATTATGTATTAATATGTGTGTATTACTAATATATTATTAATTGTATATTATACTTGTGTATATGCATAATACATAATAATTATATATTATACATATCTATAATATAATTATTATATATTATATATTAGTATATTGTGACGTGTTTATAATTATATAACATATGATGATGTGTTTATTATATTATTTTAATTATATTATATTTTAATAATATAATAAACGCATCATATATTGATATAAACAACATGCCTTTATGAAAAAATAACTGTATTTCAACCAGATCTAGTGAGAAGCATGGTATTATTTTGCAAACGTCTTCCATGTCCACCTTGATGGAAGATCACTGGATTCTCCTATCTCCCTCTGCATCCAATCTGCTGCAATGTATTATGACACACACATTACGTAATAATGGGGCTCTATCCTCACAGGGATAAGTATAGGATAGGGAAGAGTATCTTAATTCGATAACTGTGGATATTCGGTTTTGATACCACACCCACACTTGGTAGCTTTTTGAAAGTTAGTTGTAGTGCGGAATCTGAAACGACATTGAACTTTCCATCCTCTGTTACGTGAAAGTCTGTTGTTCTTTCTTGAACTTTGTGTGGCTCTCGTGCTCATGCATGATTTTGTGACCTGGTGAATCGGCCATTTGGGAATTATGAGTTCAATAATTTATGAAGTTCTTCCACATGGTGACACATTTTTATTCCACAATATTTTAAAAGATCATATTCATTAATATCACCGCCCCCATCTCATCAAACAAGGCTTTGAGTGATTGGGAAAACATCAAGCTCATGGCAGCAGATAGAATTTTCCAAAATGGTAATTTCTGCTGAAAGCTTCTGCTTTTATCACCAGCAGCAAATAGCGTCCGGTGTTTTCCGTGATTGGCTCACTTGGTTCATCTGCAAGAACATGTCTACAAATTACCCAACTCTGGAAAACCAGTTTGTCTACTGGTTATTCTTTCTAGGAAAAATAGTGTTCCATCATAAAAGAGCTGGTTCGGTTTGCAATTCAGTCACACAGTGCTTTTCCAAAAGCCAACCCTCGCACTTTGTATGCAGCGGGAGTGCCTCTGTATACTTCCTCCTTCATCATGTGGAATATTAAAAAGATGCCTAATCAAGTGTCAAGATTTAACAAAATTAATAACTTTTACTGCTTTCTTTAGAACATGTTTTAAGTGAAACTGGCCTTTTTTCTTTCTTCCTGTGAGGGTATGGAATTTTTTTTTTTTTGAGACAGAGCCTCAAGCTGTCCCCCTGGGTAGAGTGCTATGGCATCATAGCTCACAGCAACCTCCAACTCCTGGGCTCAAGTAAGTCTCCTGCCTCAGCCTCCCAAGTAGCTGGGACCACAGGTGCCTGCCACAACGCCTACCCATTTTTTGGTTGCAGCCATCATTGTTGTTTGGTGGGTCCAGGCTGGGGATTCGAACCCGCCACCTTAGGTGTATGTGGCTGGCGCCTTAGTCTCTTGAGCCACAGGCGCCGAGCAGAGGGTATGGAATTGAAGAGTACGCCTACTGGTATGGTTTAGTGCTAGCAGTTTAATTCATGCTAAGGTATAAGCTAATGGGATGTTGCTTTTGTAGCTTTAGTGCAAATGCCAACATAGTGAAAAGGGCAAAGAATGCAACATTATGGCTCAGCACCTGTGGCTCAAGTGGCTAAGGCACCAGACACATGCACCTAAGGTGGCGGGTTCGATTCCAGCCTGGGCCCGGCAAAACAACAATGACGGCTGCAACCAAAAACTAGCCAGGTGTTGTGGCAGGCGCCTGTAGTCCCAGCTACCTGGGAGGCTGAGGCAGGAGACTCCCTTGAGCCCAGGAGTTTTGGAGGTTGCTGTGAGCTGTGATGCAATAGCACTCTACCCAGGGGGGCAGCTTAAGGCTCTGTCTCAAAAAAAAGAATGCAACGTTATTGTAAAAACTGCTTCAAGTTCACCTGTCCCCAAAGTGGACCACATTTTGAGAACAGCTGATCTAAAAACTACTAACTATAGAAAAATATGGAAAACTCTCCAATGCATTTTGTGAAGCCATTATAAACTGATACAAGACTAAGAAAAATAGTATGTATTTATTATGATCGTGCTTATGAATATTCAGAGTGTCCCAAAAGTCACCCAAAGAGTCACCATACATAGAGAAAGTGGGAAATTGTAGCTATAAGTATCTTTATTTATAAAATATTCCTTACAAATTCTACAAAGAGGCTCGGTGCCTATAGCTCAACTGGCTAAGGCGCCAGCCACGTACACCTAAGGTGGCGGGTTCGAATCCCCAGCCCGGACCCGCCAAACAACAATGACGGCTGCAACCAAAAAATAGCCGGGCGTTGTGGCGGGCGCCTG